>JAMJFZ010003516.1:0-92132 GCA_026225945.1 Cricetomys ansorgei
CTTTATATTTTACATAGTTTATTAGCTCTTCACCAATAACATGTTGTATAAATACCTTATAGTTTAAATGTGATATTTAAAACATTGATTTTTTTTAACAAACATTATTTCACACCATCTATATTATTTTGATTTTGCCTAAACTCTAAAAATAGATATCACACGTATTAACAATAAACTATGTGCAATATTTTATTTTTCAGGGTTACCAAAATTGCTACTCTATGGTTATTATTTATATTAAGTATCCATAGATTTCTGTGTTACTTGATATTTGGATCCCCCTCCCATTTTGCTATTTATAACAATATTTCCATGCATTTTACTAGACATATGCAGTTGAAAGCCTATTTGGTTTGGGTAATATAAAATATCATTTCTAAAAGCATTTCTTAGTGTTAAGGTATTGTACATTTGATTTTGATGCCTAACCACCTTCCATCAAAGCTGTGTATTTAATGTCTTCAATTTAATAGATGTGCATTAAGTTAGGGATTTTCTAACTTTTGCATCTGAAAACACAGTTGGCTACATTTGAAAACATGAAAAACAGCCAAGTGTCTCTTGCTCAAAATAACTGTAAAGGAAATTTGACTTGGAACCAGAGTGAAAGTTCTGTTTTCTGTAGTTTCTGTAGCCATGTAACTTTCAAGGTCAACTCAGCTCTGAGAATATATTCTAGCTAAATTTGCATCAATGGATTAAAGCTATAATAAACTAGCATAGGATAGCCTAATTATAGATATAGTCAAAACTCTCCAAAAAGCCCACTGGAGTGTTACTTAATGATTATCTATTGAAGGCTTTAATCATCAGATAGAGAATTAATTAAGAATTTCTCAATATTTTGCATTTAAGCTTTAGTCTATTGATCCTAGCAGTACAGTGAGGCAACAGGATGAAACAAAAGCCATAAGAGCTATAAAGAAATAAGGAGGCGTGTTACTAATATAAGGATTGTGTAGATGAAAGAGCTAGAGTTAAATACATAAAGTATAATTAATAGGTGATTTTTACTAAGGTCAAAAAAGACCCATCATCATATAGACATTTAGAAAACGAACTTTAGAAATACAATTTATGGGGCAGAGAGATGGAATTGCCATCCAGCCTGATGACCTGAATTTGATTTCCAAAGCCCACATGATGGAAGGAGAGAATCAACTCTCAAAAGCTGTCCTTTGACCTCCACACACATGCTATGACATGCATGTGCAACACACACACACACACGACACACACATGTAAATACGTAAATGTCATAAAACAAAATACAGTTTATGATAGCATGATTAAAGCATTTCCTTAAGAATATAAACAAAAAAGGGGTGTGTTATTGTAGTGTTAACAACTAGAAAACATTATATTGGATAAAGGAGATCCTAATAATTAAATTGTATACCATGTAAATTAACTGAAAAACTTGATATGAAAACAGTTTTTGAAGATGAATCATAGACTTGCCAAATATAAAGAAATTCATGTATAAAATGTAAAAGGGGCTTATTATTATAGGAGGATCTTTATATAAAATAAGGAGAAGACCAGTAAACTGGGGAGAGGGCTTCTACTGCAATGAGAACTCACTGACTATAAAAGCTGCCCACATCCTAAAGTTAGGGGTTTCTTTTACATTGAAAAGTAAACTAAGGTATAAGAACCAGGATGTGGGAGGAAGCAGGTAATGTGGGGAAGGAGCCCTGCTAAGAGCCCTGTAGAGAAAGTATTTTTCTTTGTAGTCAGCTGATTTTTGGAAGGGGCCTTTGTTTTACATTAAATGTTGCCTTTAACTTGGATCAAGTCAGAGTTTAAGAGAGTATGGAAAGAGAGTAGTCCCACTAAAAATGAGGTCTAAGTAGAGGATACTTTTCCCAGGTTCATTTGTGAGGTTAAGTAGATAACATGATCATAATATTTGTCTAAAGTAGATATTTCTAAAGGTTAGTGTCTGAATCTTTCCTAGACAGATCATCTGAGCATCTTCTCTAAGTCAAATAGGACAAAGCAGTTCTCTTTACCAAACTGTTTCCTGAAACACAAAAGAAGGAGAGATACTTCTCTTGCTGATTTTCCTAAGTACAGGGATCAGCTTAATACTCTCTCAGTGTTATCTATAAAAATTTTATCTATAAAAATTATTTAATACCAGGAGATACCTCTGTGGAAATTGACACACTGATTCTACAAGTTAAATGGAAATTCAGTGGCCCAAGAGAACAAATCCAAATCTAGATCACTTAACATTATAAGATATGAGGATCTATTGCTGAGCCAAAGCAGTTAAGACTTGGTTGGCACTTTAGTAGACAAAATCAATATAGAAAGCAGGCAGAGGATCCAGGACAGTCACATGTGATCAACTGGTTTGTCTACAGAGGATTGATCAGAGTTGAGTTGTTTTTTCATCCCTTCCTATTGTCCTTTTTGCAACAGGACTTTGTAGTTTCTTCTATCAAAGGGTAAAAGTCTATTGAATTTGGCTTTGTTGTTTGCTTTGGGTAGTGAAATTGTTGGAAATACTAATTATGCAAAGACTTGCACAATGCGGAATCTGCTTTTCCTCCATATTTTGGAACTGGGATAGGTTCTCTTCTTCCTTCCTTCCTTCCTTCCTTCCTTCCTTCCTTCCTTCCTTCCTTCCTTCCTTCCTTCCTTCCACCCCTTCCAGGTACCTAATATTGCAGTGTGACTTCATATTCTTATTGATTCCCTTATTTTGCCTTGCCCCTATAGAGGCATATTTAGGTAAAGAGTAATAATAAAATTAAGAATTTTAAACCACATCAGGTGTGATATGTAGAGGAATATTTGGTCCCTTAATCCATGAGTATGGCTGCTCTAGGGTAAAAAGAATGTTGGTAAACATCTTTAATCCCAGTATTCAGAAGGTAGTAGCTGCCCATATTTTTAATCCATAAGAAAAACAGAGTGTAGAATCAGAACTCAGGAGTCGTTGTCACACAGAAAGTGACATCTGAGATGAGACAGGGTACATGACAGGAAAAGTGATAATCAGAGGAAAAGTTAGCAGAGTGAGTGAGAGGACATGTCTAAACTCTCACTAGGAAAAAAGTGAGCTCTCAGCTCCAAGCCAGAAGAGTCAAGAATCAGTAACAGAAGAATCAGTTACAAGCAGAGTCAGTTACAGAGGAGTTACATAGGCAATTACAGTTACATAGTAAGATCACTGAAGTGATCAGTCTGAAGCAGGTAGATGGAGGACAAGACAATAAAGCAGTCTGTCTGAGGATAAGGCATAGAAGCTGACTGAGGCAGTATGGAGCAATGAAAGCTCAAGAGTCAGCTTGGCAGAAGAAGTCAGTATCAGACAGGAAAAGTGAGTCAGTTTGGAGCTGAGCAGAGCGATTCAGTGTGAGGCAGTCAGAGTGTGAGCCAGAATCTGCCTAAGTAGGATGGAATCAGAAGAGCTCAGTCAGAAACAGTAAGCTGGCTCAGAAGGTCAGTTTAAACCAAGTAGCTTGGAGGAGAGTTTGGGTCAGAACAGCAAGTGAGTTGAGTTGAACCAGAAGAGACAGAGTTAAGAAGGAGCTAGTCAGAGTGGCTTAGTAAGCAGTTCATCTCACAGGCTTAAAATGAAGCCTTCTAAGTCCACACTAGTAGTTTAAATGTTCTAGAGTGTATGGAGGCAGAAGCCTTCCAGTTCTAAGCTTGAGATTAGATTATACAGGGGCAGAAACACTCTAGGGCTCCAGGACTAAGTACTGGTGATTCAATTAGACAAAAGAATAAATGTGTTTGTTTGTTTGTTTGTTTTTCCCAGAAAGGGTTTCTCTGTTGTAAATCTGGCTGTCCTGGAACTCACTCTGGAGACACAGTGGTCTCGAATTCACAGAAAGCCACCTGCCTCTGCCTCCTGCATGCTAGGATTAAAGGCATTCACCACCACCACCAGGCAATTAAACGGTTTTGAACCTGAATCAATGACTGGCATCTATACCTACATCTGGCATCTATACCTACATGTCCCTAATTCATAACATTTCCTAAATCCAGAATATTCTAATGTGGCAGTAATTGATTAAATTCAAGTAAAAATAAATGCTTCTGACTCCTATGACACCTCCTGCCCATCTGGGCTCTCTCTGTCTGTTTATGTGCCACAGCCAACAATATATTCTTTAACACCAGCACACAGAGAAATATAGATAGCAACCAACCCAATGAAAATCCAGTTAAATCAACAATTTTAAACATGCTTTCTATTGCTGTAACAGAATGTGCAAGGTTGGAGTATTTTTAAAGAATAGAAAGTCATATTGTCTCATAGTGGATGTTGGAATGCCCACAGGTGTAATGCCATCATGTGCTAAACTTTTCATATGTTCTCCTTGTAGCAGAAGAGGAAGTGGGCATATCCAGAAGACAGAGAGGCAAGAGAAGGATTTTTTTTTTCTTGTAATAACTCATTTTACAGTCACTGACCCACTCTCTCAAAAACAAGAATTCATTTGCAGAAGAGTCACTAATCCACTCATAAGTACTCCCCAACTGTACCCAGACACCTCCTGTTAAACTAGCTCAAGGACTGCATCGTAGAGGAGTTATTTTCCGAACTTGAGCTCTATAGCGTATGAGGTTCACAATTCAGAGCATTTCATAAATGTCACAGTGTTGCTTTCCTTCATTCTAAGGCTAAGATGGGTGCTGTACAGTGTTTGGAAGGACCAACTATTAAAACAATACACTCACAACTGTGCTTGAGATAACACTGTTCAGTATTCCTATGTCCTTCACACCCCAGTCACAGAATGGCTATTCTGTATTCATGCTCTTTTTATCTTCATCTTTATTTCAAATAAGTCTTTGAATTATTTTAGTTTAAAAATAATTGAAACAGCAGTGGTTGAGTTCAAAGTGTTCTTGCAGCGTTGATGGTCAGAGAATAAGAGAATTTCCTCATACTGCATCTCTTGCTTGCTTCTTCCCTTAATTTTCCAAATCCTCCTCCTTCCCCTGTGTATTCTTACATTCTAACATCTGTGTATTGACAATCATTGTTTTGTCATTGATCAAAAATGAAGGTCTGTGGTTATCTGATATGTAAAAATTAGCTTGGGGTTTCAGGATAATCTGGCATCCACATTTCCCCCAAGAAGAGCTCACAGGGAACAATGTGATTATGATTCATTTTTAAGCAAATATTACAAATCTCTGTCTGGAAAGACCTTAACAAGTGGCACTTCTATTGTGAGCCTTTTAAGAGTCCCGTGGGCTATTTAGTTTACAAACCAAAATAATATAATTAGGTCTTCTGTATGCTTTCTTTACTGTGTTCATAATTGCTATTTCAGAATCCATGTGGGACTTGGGATGCTTTTCATCTGTACCAGAAATCTGTGAGTGGAAGGGTGAGTTCTGATGTGATCTTCTGAATTCTTCAAGTCACTCCTGCTCATGATGACTAGACGAATTCATGCTCATCATTGGAGGACCGTGCTGGCAAAAATTCCTGTCTCTAAAGCTGTGTGAATTCCTCTGTTTCATCCACAAATACCTTTTACCCACCTCCCTGGTGAGCAGCATTCTGATCAAGAGAAGACAACACTCATCCATGGGGTTTGTTGAGAATCCCATGTTGTGGAAGTCATGGAGGGTGGGAGTTGGAATGGAAACGGAGCAATTATTCTGTGCGTGAGACTCCTGTTTCCCGTGGATTCTGTCACTTTTCAGTACATTGCGGGCTCAACTTTTATACCTAAGTTCGAGGCTAGTTCTCTCTCATGGCTCCCCAAAATGCTTTGGAGAACACGAATTCCTTCTGCCATGGCAGTGCTGTATTATTAGCCTAAGGATGTTATTTCTGGCAGTCCTCAGTTCTTTCTAGGTTACTTTTACTTTTTGCAGGTAGATCGTTGTGCTGTTCCTGAATGATCAGGCCACATGATACCTTCTCTGCCAATGTATTCTCAGTAGGCACAATAACAAAAAAAAATTAACTAAATACCATAAATTGACCTTTTAGAATTCTAGACTTGGACAACATTTCTTTCTACGGCATATAATAAGTATCTCAATGAGCCAAGCGAGAGACGGTGATTCACAAACAGAATGGGGATGAAGAACGCAGAAACAAAATCCCTGGAAGAATCTGCCATTTGAATGTTACCTTTCTTGTAAAGTAGGGGCAGAGAGAAAGGATAATCATTTTTAGAGGGAACTAATTGGTTAGCATCAGCCTCCTCCTTCTTTCCCTATGGCCCCCTCCCTTCCTCCTCTTCTTTTTGTACTGGTAAAAGCAAAGTGAACTCCATTATCATGGCCATGGAAACTGGACTGTTGGAGAAATTTGGCTGGGATTTCTCCCTGCTGTTTCTCTGGTTGTATAACCACTTGTCTTCAGTTTCATGAATGGAACTCCAGCATGCTTTAGTATTTAGTATGGTATGTGGAAGGTCCAGGGCAGGAACCTATTTCAGTTCAGTGGCTTCTTATACTTTTTATGTAACAATATATACCTAAGAGATATTTTCTGGGTTTGTATTGATTCTCCTGGCCCCTCGTCTGAAATACAAGGGTACTCTCTCTCCACTTTCCTATCTCCAAGCTTCCATGAACTTGTGCACACACTTACTCACATCCCCTTCTCATGAGCCTGCCCTTTACTTCTCCTTTCAATTGGGAGTTGCTATCACAAGTGATGAGGGAAATGGGGCTAAGTAAGACAGCCTGACCTTTATTTATCTGAGTTTTCCCAAATCAATGCTCTTTACTTATGAGTAATTTTGATTCTATCCTAGGGGAATGCTTTGTGCGTTGGAAACTCAAAGGCCAAGAATTGATTTCTGCTTTCTTTTCATAGTATTTTCTTCCTATCCATAAGCAATGGGCTTCAAGGGCACGGCTAGTGTTTCATTGAGAGATAGAAGTGATAGGCAGAAGCTTATTTGAAATTCAAAATATGTATTCATATCTCATTCATTGAAAACATAAAAAATAGGGCTAAAGAAAAACGAAACAAGGAACCCAAAAACTCCAGGCTCTTCAAAATTACCTGTTAAACTAGGAACAGGAGACAAAGCAATAATTAAAAGAGAGGAGTAGGGTTTGAAAATGGCCAAAATCCATTATATATATATGCATAAAACCATTAACAAATAAAATAAAACAGGACTTTTTTCAGGTTACTTTGGTGGGTACAGGAGATAAAAGCAAAGGGAACTTTATTATCATGGTGATTGGAACAAAGTTGTTTGCAGAATTGGGTTGTTACCACTCCTTCCTTATTGTGGTGATTTGAATAAGAATGGCTCCCAAAGTCTCTTATGATTGAGTACTTAGTCTCCAGTTGGTGGAGCTGTTTGGGATAGATTAGGAGGTGTGGTTTTATTGGAAGACACGCCCCATGACACTGGGCCATGGTTTGAGGTTTCAAAAGCCCATTCCCAGGCTATTCCCAGTGTGCTCTACCTAATGCTTGCTTGAGATATGAGCTCTTAGCTGTTTCTGCAGCTGTGTCTTTGTCCCATTTTCATGGACTCTAACCCTTGGGAACTGTAAGCACAGTTAAAACACAATTAAATGCTTTGGTCATGATGTTTTATCACAGAAATAGAAAATTAACTAAGGAACTGATTTGTTGGGTCACATAACAGCTTATTTTATAACTATGAGGAAACTGAGCCATCACAGTGAAGCAAGGCAGATGCTTCCTCCAAAGGATAACACTAATAGACTGTACTTCTTCATAGAGTATGAATGTGCATTTAATTCAAAGGTTTTGGGTAGAAAATAACTAGAATAACAAGGAGAATATAGTGAAACAAAGAGAGGACATTTGAGATAGTCTAAGATTTACATTAAAACAACTTCTTATTTTGTAGAACATTAAGCTTAGCCTATGCATCCATGGTCTGTGGAATAAGGTTATATGGATGTGAGTCTCAAGTCTGCCTTCCTAGTTATGTGACCTCAGGGAAACTGCGTAACCTCTCTGTGCCAGCTCTCTCATAAGTAAGTGACAAAAAGACAGTACTATTCACACAGTACTGTGTGATGATTCTGTGTATCATAAATGGCAAAGTACTTAGGCGAGTGGCGGGTTAACTGTTGCTATACTTTTTAAGAAGAGAGGGAAGTTAAGCCACTGAAAGTTTGTGAAGTTTGTGTAATGAGATGAGGAGGGAGCTTTCCAGAGATAACTTAATGAAAAATTCACCTTGGCAGTACTGCTTAAAGTCAAACAATGATTCTCCCCCAAAATTATGTGTAAGAATGACAGAGTACCCATGAGCAGTGCAGTTCCCAGGCCACAGTCTCCCCCAGTGATTGCAATTCAGTGGATACAGCTGTGCCTAGACGACTGTTTCTAACAAAGATGGCTAGAAGAGCTGGATTCAGGGAAGATGTGTTTAGTGTCTGGGGTGGAGGATTTGAAGACACTCCTATGTGTTTAGGATTAGCCAAACAGCAATTGCATCCTAAAATGTAGTACATTAGATGACTCATTGGCCTCACCTTTTCCAGAAGGCCTTGAGGATTGTATGCACATAGAATAAGATATTCAATCTTTAAAAAAATTAATAAAGGATCTCATGTAGTCCAGCCTGGCCACATACTTTCTCTGTAGGTTAAAAAGATTTTGTATTTCTGATCCTTCAATATTTACCTCCTGAGTTCAGAGATTACAGTCACACAATACACTGGGGCTGTGAGTTGAACCCAGCTTCATATGTGACAGGATAGTCCTTTACCAATTCTGATACATATTTAGCCCCAATGACATTCATTCATTCATTCATTCATTCATTTGACATATTTTCTGCATATGTTATATGCCAGGCATTGTTCAGGTACTTGCATATTGATATTGACTATGTGGAGCTGACAGTCTAAGAAGAAGTATGAACCATAAATAAACATAATTAAACAAATTGTACACTATTAAAATGTGATTTGTGCCATGTAAAATTAAAAGTAGAACAGAACAAAGGTTGCATTCTATGCTTGGAGATGTTCTGCTCTAAGCTAGTTATAAGATAACTAATCACCAGCTCCTACTCAGACGCACCAGGAGCACATAAATATAGTATCCTATACTAGAAAAGTATTCTAGACCACTTCCTTATTTGACAGGTTAAGGAGTCTAGGAGTACCTGGTGGTGTCTGCCATTTGTTCATGTAGGGAAAATGGAATTATTATTTCTGTCTACATACTTGAATCCTGTATTATAAAATAATCCAAAACTCTGAGCTTTTTTGCACCTTTCATGTAGCTAATAATGGTGTGGACCTCACAATGAGACAGTCGTTTTATTTTGTTGTTGTCTGTTTGCTTTGTTTTATTACTTGTTTTGAATCAGAAAAATGTCTGGTCATTGGCAACAGAAAAGCAGCGTGTTATGCTAGAAGATTGGAGAAAGTGACACATCTTGAGATCTAGTCAGTTTTTGTCATGCATAGTTGTCATGAAATTTAGAGCTCATGGAGAACCATGGTGCTCATCTAACAAAGTAGGCACGAAATAAGAATTAGGAAATAATGAGTGAAAATTAATTAAAAACTATTCCAGTAGAAAAAAAAGATAAATATAAACAAAGAAAAATTAGAAAGATTAAAATTCTCTATTACTGAAGAAAGAAGAAAAAAAAAAAAGACAAGAAAGCACAGCCAAGGGCTTATCCATCAGAACTGACACCGAGTAGGTATTGGAAGATAAAGAAATTAAGGGCATGGACAGAGAAAGATAAATCAGGACAGTAAGTGAGGCCACCCAAAAAACACATGAACCACTGGACTTTCTGTGTTTGCTGGATTCTGTTTCACGCTGTTGCTAGCAGACAAACAGAAGAGAGTCTGAGTCCAAGCTTATTAAAACTGTTTACTACAGTGATTGCTGTGGAAACATTAAATAAGTGAGTTGCAATTAACACCTGCTGATTTTGACTGGGGGCACCAGAGCAAGACAGCATAGATGGCCCCCACTTGCTCAGTGGATACTCCTTGGCCAAAGACTCTGTTGACAAGCATAGACCCAGAGCTGCAAAATGGATAAGCCAATCTTAGGTTGATTTCCCTTCTGATCTTGATCAGAATCCTGCCTTTGAACTTTTGATTGATTTATGTTACCTGGAATAGAAGAGAGATTTTGTAGCATCGTGTGGCTGGCTGGTTTGCTTATCCTATCCAGATGGCCCTGTGGATCAGAGACCTTGGTTCTACAGTGTACATCTGCTCTGTTAATAGTGACAGCCTAGGAGTCTGTACTTAGGCTTAGCTGGAAAAAAATGCCATTGCCAGAGAAATAATCTCAAAGAATATTGTAAATCCTCTTTAAATATTTGTTAAATAAAATCAAGAATTGGTGAAAACATCACTCTGGAAAGACATCTAACAAACTACTAAAAATTAACCTTCTTTTTTTTTATTTAAGAAACTAGGCTAATTGTGCCTTGAGTGAATACAAGGAAGTTCTGCGTTTTACTCTGTGAAATTGATTGATATCTACTTAGAATAAATAAAAAGTGCTCTAAGTATATAATCTCACTGATAATACCTATTATGTATGCAGCATGTTTCTAAACCTTTGGCATAAGCATGTGTTAGGGAGTATAAATGGAAAAAATACCTACTCTTGTTGAGCCTGTGTTTGAACAGGACAGAAAATTTAAAAAAATATTATCAAGCACACAGGATATTATGTGAGAATGTGATGTGTCCTATGGTAGCAAAGAGACAGCAGGGTAGAGGTGATGCTTTACACTGTTTTAAAGAATGACTTCCCTAGCTGTAGAGACTTTTCTACTCTTGAACCAATTCAAATCAACTGGATATTACCTTCCATCCTTTGATTTAATATTTAAAATCTGATAGAGTAAGCTTTGAAGAAATGCTTTATTTCCTAAATAGTGTCACATTGACTATGTACAATTTTTATACTTTTTATGTTAATAACATGAAAAAATAGAAGTTGATTGTATTTAACAGTGATTGTCTGGGTTAGGTGGGTGCCTATAAGGGTGAATCATTGTTATCTAATTGACAGTGTTCTTGGCTTTGGAGAATATGCAATGCATAAAATAATAACCATGTACCACCTGTTACATACTCTAATAATTAGAGTTGTGTTATTCAGAGAATTCAGGAAAGGAAACCAACCCATTCTGGGATTCTGAAGTTCCTTGAGTAGAGAGAGGGTCTACATCTTTGTTAGTTAGCACACTGATGACTGAACAACAGAGATAATTTGAAAATTAAGAAGCTCAGAAAAGGCTCATGCATTAGTTAGAGTGTGAATGTACTTAATGAGATTACACTGCTGTCATTCCAAGAATGAACCTGTGTGAGCTGTGTTAATCTAAACTCCAAGGTTCCTAGGACATGAATTTGGAAAATACACCTACCAATTTATTCTACCTATCTCGGCCTCTTATGTACTTACTACCTCTGTCCTACCCCATCACATATTGAGAGAAACAAAGAGAGTGTCTCATGGCCCTTTCGTTTCCATCCTTACTTGTTACACAGTTGTGCTACTATGAGCTGAAAAGCTTAAGACAGACCAGAAAGCTTTCAGTCAGAATCACAGCTTAGTTCTCCGGGGCCCAGTGGCAACCAGCCAATCACGATACACATTTGAGCTGCAGGAGCGCCAGGCTGGCCATCAGCAACCCACAGAGAGGCTTGCAATTGCCTTACTTAGTTCCATTTGCCTCTCCTTTCCAACACCGGAGAAAGAGAAAGAGCAGCAAGAGGACAAAAGCTTTACTAGAAACACGTGTAAGATTAATCACAATGTTTGAGGAAACCACCAGGTCACATGAGGTAAAGAGATTTAGGGATCTTAAAAGAAAGGATAGTTAGCTTTTCTTTCTAAGAGGATTACTGACTTGTAGGAAAGGGAAAATTAGAGTAGGTAGTTAAGATCCACATTTGATCATGGGATAGTTTCTCTTAACGGAGATGACCTTATAACCTGCTAAGAGATTCATTTAACACTTAGCAGTTGTCCTAGCAATTTATCAGTGACAGCGGCACAAGAAAGTAATTTGAAAATTCTGATAATGAGCGCATACATGAAAGGTACTCTCCTGATTCTTTTATCTTAAGAGTAGGCAAACTTCGGTGAAAGGCCCAATAGGGCACACTTTAGATTTTGTGGCCTTTGTTGCTACTTAGCCTCTGTTGTAAAGTCAAGAATGGGACCATATTATAAACTAGTGATTCTTCCTATGATCCAAAAGGATGTGATTGTGAGCCCTTGGATTCTGATTTCATAAAGCTTCCACCTATCATGAATGTTGTTGAGTTTTTAACCAGTTAACTGATTCCAGTCCATTCATTTCCCTCAGACAGTTGTTCTTATCTCTGATTAACATTGTCTAGTAAAGATAATTCACCATTTTTCTCTTACAAGGAAAGTCTAATACTTCAAGTGGTCATGGAAAAGAGTCACTGGATTTTGCACTTCAAGTGTCCTTTTCATCGTGACTTTCTCAAGTCACCATGAAACCCCGCAGTGTCTTAGTTATGTTGCCTATTGCAGCAATAAACTATCCTAGCAAACACAATTCAAGGAAGAAAGGGTCTTCAGCTCTCAGATCCAGGGTACAGTCCATCATGGAAGGCAAGTTAAGGCAGCAGGAATTTGAAGAAACTGGCCATATTGAACCTATAATCAGGAAGCAGAGAGCCATGCGTGATCAGTTCACTTTCTCCATTTTATACAATCCACAATCCCTTCCTAAGGCATAGTCCTGCCCACATTTAAGATGAGTCTTCTCATATCAATGGATCTAATCAAGATAATCCCTCACAAGTATACCCAGAGGATAAATAACCCTTTCACAGATTTTCCTGGAGGCTTTTCTCCTAGACAACTGGATTCCAAATGTTGTCAAGTTGAAGATAAACAGTGTTTCAACTACTCTCAACTCTCATCTTAATATTGGGGGCATTCAGGATGGCTCCCTTCATTTGTTTTGTGGCATAGTTGAGTCTGAATGTGAACAAAGAGCTAGACTTTTCCTCATTATTTTCCTTAATCATTTTGTGAAAATGAATATTATGGTCCACAAGGTTATTTATATTTCCTTAGTTGGCTGGCCTCTGTAGCATGATGTTTTGAAGTCTGTCCTGTGCAGCCTTCCTTATGATGGTATGCTGCCTGGACTTCTGGGAACACCTTAGGGAATAAAAGAGGTAGTGGCAGTTGACAGTGACAATGATGGTGGAAAGAGCAGGCAGGATTCAGCTCATGCTAGAGGAAAGTTAGTGGGATAGAAGATACAGATGTTAGTTCAGTGCTCTCAGATAGATGTTAGTTCAGTTCTCCAGGCTTCAGACAGATAAGGACATTCAGTTCCAAGCAGCTTTCCAGTGTAAGGAAGAGATGTTTTCAGGGCAGGAGAACAGCCTCCAATTAAAGCAAAGTAGAGAGAAAACTCGAGCTTTCAGTTACAAACAGGGCAGGAGAACCAGGACTGAAGATTTCAGTTACAAACTAAAAAGCAAGAGTTCAGTTACAAGTGCAAGAGGTCAGTTACAGGCCTCTCCTTCATTCCCTCTGTGCATGTGAAAACAGATTCCTTTTACCTGCCCACATGTCTAACCTCCATACAGACCCGGATTGACAGGGAACACAGAAGGAATGCCTAATACATTCTTTATCCACAACATTAGGCTGAGTTTCCAAGTCTTGTCACAGAATCCTCTTTTAACCCAAAGTTGATGCTAGAACATCTACTCTCTTTGGGAAGAACCATCAACATACTTACAGTTCATTCTTTCATCTGAATCCAAAGGTCTTTCATCTTTTGTATCAGTTTTAAATGAGTGCTTTGTTGGGGCTTCATGTTGCATGTGGATAGATCTTCACAGTCAGAAATGGGTTGTGAACCCCTGGGAAGGAGCTCGATGATTGGTTTGGTGGCTGCAGGGTAACAGAGAAGTAACACTATTGTTGTTGGCATCTGGTACAGGCTTGTAGTTATAGGAAACTTCTTGCATCAAAGTGAAGGACTGGACTGGAGAGCTGGCTCAGTGGATAAAGTGCTTGCTCGGTAAGCGCCAGATCCCTAGAGCTCACATAAGAGGCAGACAAGCATTGTAATATTGGCTCATGGGAGGCAGATTCAGGGATCCATTGGGCAACCTCGTTAGGTAGACTAGGTGGAAATTGTGGGCTCCAGGTTTAGTGAGAGGCCATGCATCAATATATCAGAAGAACATCAATCACAAAAGATACTTGACATCAGTTTTGACTCTCAACAGGCACGTAGGTGTGTGAAGCCCTGCATACACAACTGTGACTACGCATATCATAATCACATAGACATGCAATTTTTAGACAAAGTGGCTGGAGAGGTTGACATTCATCAAGAGGTAGGGGTCCCACAAACAGACCTTTGCCTGAGTATAAAGCTTCCCCCTCCCCAGCACTGCAGGGTATTTTTTAAATTGTATAATTTTTTATTTAATCACCTATGTTTATTTGTGTGTGAATATATATAAGTATATGTGCATTGTAAGTAAGTATGAAGATCAGAATTTAAGGACATTAGTTCTCTGCTTCCACCATATGTGTTCAAACTCAGATCTTCAGGCAGGATGGCAGGTGCCTTTACCCAGTGAACCATCTTTCTGGCCCAACATTTCACAATTTAAAGTAAACTAATTGAGCATTTAATGTTCTCTGTAAAAGGTTAATTTTATATGTAGAATCTGGCTTTTTATTATTCTTTGGAAATTAGAAGCCTTGTCATACAACAAGCTACAGAAGTAACACAATGAGAACACAAATAATTAAGTCTTAGATTGATCAATGTAAGGCCTCAAAGTGATTAACATTGTAATAGAGTTTGAACAGCTCAGATAGAGAACAACATAAACTGATTAATAACATGATATTGTATTGTAATAATACATGACACTTAAGAAATTAAGCTCCTTTGAGCCTCTGGCTCTGTCTTTGCTGTAGATCATTGGCAAAGTGGTTAAACCATTTATGCTGAGCACACACAAAAGTACACAAAGGGAAAAGCACCAATCTCACAAGATTGCTATGAAGAGAAGGTCTCAAAAGCATCTCATATTATATATAGAGAAAGTAGCAAGTTCTTAATAAGTAATCACTGTGTTTGTAGTATTAATAAAGAAGGAATGGATACATTCATCAAACTAAGACAAACACTGGAAGACATAATAGAAACCAACTATAGCAATGCCTATAATTTTTTAGATTTTAATGTCCTTTAAGGGATATTCTTTTCTCTAACAAATATTTTTTCTAGTTTTCATAGTGAATAGTCTTGCCAGTTTTTTTAACCAGTTAATTAATACCTGGTTTTGATCTCATAACCTTATAGAAGTCCCATACTAGCCTCTTTCAAACAAGTATTACTACATTCAAAGAGAGAAAATCATTCATTAGTCTCATGGTGCATGTCCATATGTTCCTCATTTATCATTGTTTAGCCAGGGAAATAGAAGTTTGTGTTTTATTCCTGATGCCAGTAGGGGAATTAGTGCAAATGAGAATTTTTATTCTGAAAAGCCCTGCAAATATACCAGAAGCTTTTACATCTAAATATTAGATGATATCATTTAACACGCTGGTAATTGAGTTAGCTCTTTTCTGTAATGGAAGAAAAATAGTCAGTTTTTAAAGTTGAAAAATGCCAGAAACACTAAGAATATTAAGTCAGTTACATATTTTCTTTTCCTCACCTGGAGGAATAACCTCGGTGAATATGTTAGAGTACGTGCTAGGTTTCTTCTTCCTTTTTTTTTTTTTTTCTGCCTACTTATACAAATGCATTGCTTTCTGCATAAGGTGTTGTCATTCAACTCAAGAGCCACTTACCTCTTCTTGTTTATGATACTGTGGCTGAATTCAGGGAGCCATCTCCTCATTTGTGATTGGTCCCTAAGTATTTCCTTCCCACGTGAGACAACTGGAAAGTACAGGTTGAGAAAGAGCCTTTCGTTTTTTATCATTCTCCACCCTGCCCCTCAGCATGGGCTCTACCACTAGGGAGGCTGACCATTTCTCTATTTGTAGCTGTCAGCTTCTGCCAGTTTCTCACATTTATACAGTAAAACTCATGAAACCATCCTCACCTTCAAGAGTAGATTTCTGCTTGATGGGAAGGACCTGTTCTAACCTTTAAAGGCAGGGGATCTCCACAAGGCAGGTCTTGCCCTAGACATCTGAATCCCTGATATCTGGAAACATTTTTGAAGTTTCTCAATTCTGATAAGTTTAGTTTTATCAATGTGCTCTCAGCCCTATGGCCTGTACCCAATCCACTCTCTGACTTTGTAATTCCTCTTAGTTCCCCTTCAATTGATGACTTCAATTCTGTATCTCCTGATCCATTTCTCTACAAAAATTCTTTCTTTTAACATAATTAAAAGATTCAAAAAGCTTTGTCTGTGTATAAAGACTACTCTTGACTTTAACATTTTGTTTTTATTCTGTGCTTAGTTACTGCTCCTAAAGCTCAAATTATCACGTATCAAGTAAATTAAGGCTATGCATATCAGCTCAGGACAGAGATGTACAATCATGGCTGAATCTTTCATCTATCTGGTCTACCCAGTCAGCATCATACACTTTGAGTATGATTTAAACAGTATATGGATGATATAAGTGTTGGATCTTGTTTTATAAAATGAAGGATAAGAAAAAAAGACAACATTATTGATACTGTGAGTAAGAATTCCTATAAAGGATCTGTGATTCCAAAGGGCAGGTTGATGGATTTGAGATTCAGTGATGTGAAGAGGTTGGAATGCTGCAGGTCTAAAAATAAGTTTTCTCAGATCATTTTTATCACCTTTAGATGGCAAGTGTTATCCAGTTCTATATGTAACCTAACATCTTTGTGACCATTAGATAAACCCTTTATATTGTACAAAAAAAAAAAACCTGTTAGTTTCTATCAACCAAAAGATCAAGAATGCCATCAGATAAAATCTGAGGCTTGTAGATGACATTTCCCTGCTTTTTCATACCGTGCCTACATGATGTACCAACCGATGTACTGTCTAAGAGTTTTGATTGATTTATTATACTCTTTGCTATATTACTATAAACTTTCTTTGAACTAATAACACATTCAAACATGGCATTTGTGGAAACCCAAATCCTCGTTCACATTCCCAGGCCATGGTCAATGATATTTCTTTCTTTGAGGTTAGAGCTATTTCATCAAGAATGCTAAAGACAGAACATGCTGGCTATAACTTTAAGATAACTGAAAAATATTTTAACAGTCAAGTAATTTGTGGTAGTGTATCTTTTACCACTTGGATTTTATCTAGTCATCACTTATATCATAAGGAAAAGACAAAAATAAATGATGTGTATTATAACTGCTGACTGCATTATTAAAGATTATGTCAGAAATCTTGCATAATTAGGGATGTGATGTATACATTAGTTATGTTTGAATGAAACCTCTTTTAGTACTTTAAACCATGGATAAAATACTTAACTCTTACACATACTTGGAATTTATCAAAGGAAATAAATTTCCACAAGTTTTATTAAAATGGCATATGGACTGTGTGGTGCTTCATACTCTGTGCTGAAACTAATTACAAACATCTTTATATGCCATTAATCATTCTCCCCATAAATGTTCTCTAATAGCCATTATTTACTGAAACAATCCAGACTGTCAAATACTTATGATGTCTTTAACCATCCAAATTAAAAACAAAGCCTTTTAAACTTTGTAAATAATTTGTGCATATGTTATTGGTGATTCCCTTAGGAAATCTGCCCAAAACTGAAATGGAGAGACACACATCTAAAGACTTTTAAGGTCATTTATTAATTATCCTGCAGAAATGAGATGCCGCTGATATGCCTTTTCTAAACTTGGGTAGGGGAAACCTGAAGAACATAAATTCATAAAACATACAGAACGTCAAATGTATTTTCACCTAACTCAAATGCCTGGATTAATATTTAAAACTAAACTGTTGACAGATTGCCGAGATGGCTCAGTAGTTCAGAACACCAACAGCTCTTTCATAGGCTCTGAATTTGATTCCCAGAACCCACATTAGGCGGCTCACAACCAACCACCTGTAACTTCAGCTCCAGAGGATTGGCTACGCTCTTCTGGGCTCCTTTAGAAACTGCAGCACCCCACCCTCCCTCTCTCTCTCTCTCTCTCCCTCTCTCTCTCTCTCTCTCACACACACACACACACACATACACACACACACACACACACACACACACAATTTAAAATAAAATAAATGTTTTAAAAATTAATCTGTGTAATTACTAGTTGTTTGATTGTTTGAATCCAGCCATGATATGAGAGTTTGTGTCTTCTTATTTTATCGTGTTATGCCATGTTTGACTGATATCTCTGGGATGGCTGTTCCTTTCTAAAGGGAAGTGGAGAAGGAGTGACATTTGGGGAGAGGGGAAGTGGGGGACTTGGAGGAATGGAGGGAGGGAAAACTGCATTATACATGTATTATGTATATGTATTATACAAGAGAAAAATAAAGTATAAAGTAAATCACTGTTAGTAATATCAAATTAATAATTTTTGATCACCTTTTCTCTGGATTTTTAGGTGTTTTATGTTCAGAGTTTCCAACGTGCTTTTTATTACTACCACCGATGTGTGTTTATTCTTTCCCTAATTTTTAGGACACAGTTTATGTGTGGAAGAAACAAGAGGAACATAAAAGATTATTTTTATCAGTAAGGACAGGTGCACAAGACAGATAAGTAGTCAGTTTCTTGGATACAGTCAAGTTAGCAACTTGACCTTGTGGAAATTATATAAATGATGGAGTTTTTTTTCTTTGTTTTTTTGTTGTTTTTCTTTGTTTTCACAGAGAAAATGAAAGTAATGTTTCTTATCTTTCATTCCCAAATAATATTCATTGAGTAAGTTGACTCTCAGACACTGTGGCCTTGTGGTAGTTATTAAATCAATTAATTTTCCCAGAAATCTTGTAAGATAGTTATGATTATGTCCCCTACAGTGTAGACTAGGGATAAGGCACAGAGAAGATACTGATGTGAATGGCTTGTGACCCCCTAGGACTTCAGCCACCCAATCTTTCTCCCTTTATGCTGTAACTCTCAGAAAGGATTGTCTGGCCCACTGTACTCTCTGTGAAAGAACTAACTATCTTCTCTTGACTCTTACTGGAGATTCAATAGAGTGATAATTATTGCTAGAATTTTAATGGTCAGTACTAAGAGATCTCTGAAATCATCCTTTTAAAATTAAAGTATGACAGAGTTGTCTTCTGTGTGTTAAGCTGGAGAGTAGAAGTTGATACTCGTGGACTGAGGAGACAGCGTAGTGGATAACGTAAGCATGAGAACTTGAGTTCAACACCTACATCCATTATGAAAAAGCCAGGCATGTGGCACATGCTTGTAATCCCAATGTTAGGAAAGCAGAGCTAAGATTCAGAAGGCTCACTGGTCACACACACATACACACAGGGGTTTAAGACACATGTCATAGTGATAATCTATTTCGAATCAGAACTTTTCAGGAACTGGTATTTTAATAATCGTCTCCCACCTGCTCAACATAGACACACTTATATTCCCTCCCACCTGTTTGAAAACAACTTGAATGTAGAATTCCTGTTACTTTGGCTTTTAGAAGACTTTTCAGTAGCCAGCATTAGGGTGCCTTGCATTTCAGTGGATGGAGAAATCTGAATGAATCTAACTTGATTTCCATCACCCAGTCCAGTCACGTTCATGAAGCTCAAGTTGAAACCTGGTGCACTTGGCTTCTTTGCTTTGGCTCATAATTAGCCTTTTGACAATTTTTGACTCAGGAACAGAAAGAATGCCTGCTTCTCAGCTTTTGGAAGGAATCAATTAAGTGAGGCATTCAAAGCCCTTCACTTGGTTCCCTTCACTAACTCGATTCTCAGTAACTGGAAAGTATGAGGCACCTTGTTGCCTCACGTTTCCCCGACTCTACTGTCAATGACAGTAGTAGAAATGGGAGAGTCGAGGGAAAGAAACAGACATAAGAGCTCTGAGACTATGACTCAAAAGTCAGACATCCATCTTCTGGCTTTCTTATTTTAGACACCTTACCTTAGCCTCTTAGTGCCTCCATATCTTCTTTCATAAAACAATGGCAATGAAATTGAACCTTTACAAATGGGTCACCCACCATAAATTATGATGACGGCATTTTTTTTCTCAATCTTTCTTTAGTATTCCCAATGTGGAATATCTCAATTTCTGAACAGAATTGCTCCTACCCCACCCCCACTACAGGCATACACTCAGAATGTGTTTCAACAGACTAGAGAGATGGCTCAGTGTTTAAAATCACTTGCTGCTCTTGCAGGAGACCTGAGTTTGATTCCCAGCATCTACATGGTAGCTTATAACTGTAACTCCAGGGCAAGGGCCCTCTTCTGGTCTCCATAATGGCTACATAGATGTGAAGCACAGACACAGGTGCAGACAAAACATCCATACACATAAAAATAAAAATAAATAAATGGAAGGAAGAAATGTTATAATTATATTGCAATTTTGAAAATAAATAATTAAATAGATCTCAAGGCTTCTTGCATTTCATATATTTGAGCTTTGGGTTAAAAAATAAAATGACTATGGATTTTTCCCTTAGCTTTCATGTTTTGGGAATATACTAATTGCCTTATTAATATGGTAAGATGTAAAAGATATCAAAGAAGATGCAAATAAATGAAGATGTCCTATGTTTGCATACTGGAAATTCTAATAGTGTTAAAACTAACCAAAGAGACAGACTTAATCAATCTCTACTAAAATTTAAACGAGATTCATTATCAAAAACGAGAAAGTAGCCTAAAATTACATGGCATCTAAAAAGACTCCAAATAGCCAAAATGGACCAAAAAAGAAAAGTAAAACTAGAGACCACACTTCCTCTTCTCAAGATGTACCATGTCACCGTGCCAATGCAGACCACTATATCTTTGTCAGAAAGCTGCTGTTTAAAGCAATGGGCAGAATCCAAAACTTCTGTTCAAATCCTTGCCAATATGGCCACACGATCTTTCACAAAGTTACTGAGACAATACCATGAGGAAAGCATGGTTTCTTAGAAACCCTGGAACTACACATGAAAAACAATGAAGTTGGATTCTTACCACAAAGCACATGAAAAGCTTCATTTAAAATGAGTAATAAACCTAAATAGAAGATGCCAATGATACAATGTATAAAAGATACACAGCAGAAAAGTATAAAGATACAACATTTGACAATGATTTCTTAGACAAAGCACCAAAAGCAAAGGTAAGAAAAGTTTTTTTAAAAATGGATAAATTGGACTTAATACAAATTAAATGCTTAATACAACTTCGATGTTTTTGTGCATCAAAGGAAATGATCATCAAAGGGAAAAGACAACCAATAGATTGGGAGAAAATACTTGTAAATATATACACAATAAGGATTAGAATCTCAAATGTAGAAGGAACTTCAATAAAATCATCACAAGGCAGAAAGTTCTAAAAACTGAGAAAGTCCTCAGTTGACAGTTCTCCAGAGAAGATACATCGAAGGACAAAAATCAAAGTGAAAATATGTTCACAGAGAAGTGCAATCAAAACCACAAGGACATGTCATCTCACATCCACTCTGAGAGGTACCATAAAAACAGCAGGAACAATATGCATTGATGAGGTTATATGGAATTTGGAAGGCTCGAGCACTTTAGAGGAGAATCTAAAAACAGTATTGTGTTTCACAAGTCAACAAATAATTGAACATGTTATTAGTTATTTTACGCTAATGTAAAAAAAAAATCATGACCAAAAGCAACTTATAGGTAAAAGTGTTTATTTTGGCTTAAGATTCCATAATCACAGGGAAGTCGTGAGTCTAGGCAGCCAAAGCTAGAAGCTGAGAGATCACATCTTTACACACACACTGGAAGCAGAGGGAAAGAACTAGAAGTACAACAAGGCTGTAATCTCCCAAAGCCCACTCTTAGTAACATTCTTCCTCCAGCAAGGCTCCATATCCTAAGTGTTCCACAACCTCCCAAAGACCCCACAAACTGGAAACAAAGTATTCAAATCCATAAACCAATGGTGGACATGTTTTATTCAAACCACCACACCACATGACCTAGAAATCTTGTTCCTTAGTTGATGGTCAGAATTCATATCGGCAAGAAGATCCTGAAGTCCTGAGTCAATCAAGGTGCCATTATTCTTTCCAGTCTTCAGAGTTGTGATCAGGAAGTTGTAAATAAAGTCAAAGCTGGAGTGAAAAGCCTGTTTCATATATTGACAAAAAAAAAATGCACCAGCAAAGGTGTCAAATCTCTGCTTGAAAAGCTGACTGCATAGTGTGAACAAGATGGAAAAAACTGGAACCTACTTCTCATGAGGGGATAAAGGCCAGGCTCTCCTTACTCATAATTTGGAAGCTCTGTACATGCATTTCTTCTTTGTAAAATAACCTATTCATTTGAAATTATTTTTTCAAAATGAATTCAGTGGAGAAATCTTAAGGCAATTTTGCATAGCCATGTGATCCAAGTATTGTTCACAATGGCTGATAGATTGAAAACTCCCAAATACCCATTAATAGGTAAATGGATGGTCAAAGTATACCATATAAATATAGAATGTTAAGTAGCCATAAAAACACTATTCAGTAATGTAGAAAAAACTCAATATTATACAAAAACAGGGCTGTGCAATTCCATTCAAGAAGTATCTCAAGTGGTACGAGTCATAGAAACAGAAAGTAGAAAGATATTTGCCAAGGGCTGAGGGAGAGAAGGGAAGAATTCATAATTTATTAATATGGAGTTTCAGTTTGGCAAAAGGAGAAGGTTCTGAAAATCTGTAGCACAGAAATGTGGGTATGTGTCATCCTACTTAAAAGTATGCTTCAAGTGGAAAATTTAAGACTATGTGCTATCTTTTTCATAATAAAAAACTAAATAAAATAATATATAGTGTGGCACTTGAGGGCACATTTAATGCTATTTATTGTGAAGATTTAGTAAGGATCTGTTTGGTATTTTGAAAAAAATAAGGAAACAAAAACTATCATCTTCATGTAAACTGTAGCTTAGATTACAGGCTCAGAAACATCTGTTCAAATTCCTCTACATTGTTACCATGACAGTGAATAAAGCTCTAATCAATACACAGTGCCAACATGCCACATATTGACTTCAAAACAAAGCCAGAAAAGGCTTTGGTTGAAAGCCCACAGTTTAACAGGGCAATCACAGAACACAGGTAAAGGTTGCCAGCATCTTATCCTGTGACTCTTGCCAAGAACCCTGTCTTGGAGGCAGTACTTTTTTTTCTAAAGGGGAAAATGAGTTATTAAAACCAACTGGACGTTTCATGCTACAGTAGATAAGAGGACAAACACATAATTTCCAAGGTTGTTTTATTTTATTTTATTTTTTTTAAATCTACTAAGTGCTCTATCACTTTCAATTTTCTCAGCCTGAGCCAGGGATGTTTGGGAGTTATTATGAGATTTGAAAGAATGCTGAGTTTTTGATCTTGTCAGGACTGAAAATGCTTTATAAAGTGTCAGAGTTGGTGTGTGGGAATCTAGGGCACTGCTCCAGCCTGTACCTTGCAAGGCAGCTAATGAGGCCACAGGAGAGCAGCTGTGTGAGCGTCGCCTAGAGTGGTCCTGACTTTGCAAACAGCTCCGTGGGTCTGCTCAGCTGAAAAAGAATTTCACTTTCTTCTTCTTCCATGATTGCAAATGAGTGTCCAGACTTGAATTAAGTGTTTCTCACTGCAGGGTTTTCTAAAACCCCAGTCATTCTTCTTTTGGAGCCTAAGAATCACACAGACGTTTCCTGCTTGGCCTTTGCCACTAAACTGATCTGATTCAGCATGAAGTCCTCTATGACTTTCTCATCCTAGCTTGTTATTCTTTCCAGAACTTAGTTTCAGCATCATTCCTCATCCTTAGGCTTAAACCACTTGCTCTGGCAGTAGAGGGAAATCACATTAAGGTTTGGCTCTGTGATTCTGGTCTTTGGGTGGTTTCTGGTTAAATGGATGTGAGCTTTACTACAGCCTGTGGATTGACCAAATGAAGCTTAAGAGAAACCAGTGCAGCCATCACAGTGTGTTTGTAGTTCTGAGATTGCTTAATCCTCAATGATCAAAGAAACTCAGGCCACAGAGAAACATTCTAGAAGAGTCCTGTAATGTCTCTTCCAAAACCAGTTTGTTTAGGAAAGAAAGTCATCAGCCCAAATAATGTTACAGCAACCAGCTTTGAAGATGCAGGCAGAACTGTTGACTGCTTTGTGAAGAGTTTCCGGAGAGCATCAGGGTTGAGGCTCAAGGGATGATACTAAGTATGTTCATGGATAGTGAAAGGGAATTCCAGTCCTTTTTAAAAATATTAAAAAACTTGGAATTTAATTGGAGTGAATGTTATTGTTTGAAAACAAACATGTATGTTCTCTAAAGCTTTTTGGTGTCCATTCTCAATAAGGAAGTTGTTATAAAACAAGTTTCATCTATAAATTATTTTTTTCAAATAGTGTACACTGTGGAAAAGCAAGTTTGAGAAACATAGGATTCAACAAGAACATAGGCCTCTAGGCATTAGAATTCTCACCCTGTTGCTTGTGTTTCTGAACCTGACTTACTAGGTTACATGCAGTCATTTTTAATTTAGTGCCTAAGCGGCTGTTCTTGGTATTACATCTCCAGAAAAAAATAACACCGCATTCAAGAGTAGGGAATATATCCTTTCTCTTATGAGATGGACCACACAGAACTTTTCCTTGTGTTATCAACATAAGAATAGCATTTTAAGATGGTGGTTATCATGATTGTTTAATAGTCATTTGGATCATTTAGGACCACTTATTGATAGCTTACACCATATATAACTGTGTGCTAAATGTGTAGCATTGTGTAAATTTGCATATATTTATGGGAAGAGGTAATTATTTAACCAAGGTCATAGCATGCATGAAGTACTACATACACTACAACAAATCTTGCATTAATATGACTCTATGTCAAGACTGATGGGCATCATTCTGTAGTATTAAGTACTTCAATGAGTATGCCAGCTTTGGGGACCTTGGCAAGTTGTGTCACTCTTTTAAGCCTTGGTTATTTCATCTAACATGAGACTCTGACAGTGCTTCATTAGGTCATACAGAGTAAGCAGGGTTACCAGGTGCCCATGCGAGCGTATCAGGTACCTGGTATTAAGAAAACTTGAGTTTGTGTTTATTGTCACTCCAATTATAGTTGTAGAGACAAGTTCTCAATGAAATGCCTTAGGTAATTGCCTAAAATAATCATGGAAGAGACTGTTAATTAGAGTCCTAACAGAGATCAGATGACTCATCTGGTAGTGAATTATGTCGATTGGAGGTGTTTACTGAACCATTAGCTCAGAAAGACAAACAATGTGTTGCCAGAAAACATGGGTATTTTGAAACAATAGCAGTGATGTGGATATTTGTTATTATTACTTAAACAATATCTACTCCCGTATCCCTATAACAACATACACATGTTTATTCTGCTCAACTGTTCTTTCTCTGGCATGATGATTGGCAAATCAAGAGGTCATGCTACAGACACAAACTAGAGTATGAAGAACTTCTTGCATTTTGTGCGTCATTCCATGGCCTTCTATTAATTTCCTGTGTGGTTAGTAGAGTAAGAAGATAGGGCTACCTATTTCAAATCAATATAAGCTAATTAGTTTTGAGTAAAATAACAATACAAATAAAGTCAAAGGAGAACTAAAAAACCCACTGAGTATATAAAGGTACTACAGGGAAGAGTTTGTATTGAAGAGTTAAAGAAGTCACAGATAAAAATATTAAACAGAGCTAGATTACTATAATATGACCACTTATCCTAAAGATTACTTCATATTTTTTATTAAAATGTTTTTCTATATACAGTTATATAATACTCCATTTTGTATATTTACTACTGTATTATTGCTAGATATCTCAATTTTTAATTTTCTATCATAATTAATCCCATCATGAATATGTACATATTTAATTTGTGTGTGAATATACATTTTAGGTAATATTAGGCTGCTGGGTCATGAGATGCATACATAGGGAGTTCTGTTCACTGTTGCCAAAACCCTCTTCATATGGACAGAAGCATTAGACATTCCCAACCACAGTTTATGTAGATTGAGTATCATAGTGTGTGGTAAGGCCTGAACTATAGACAGGCTGATGGTAAAGAAGTACAAAACATGTTAATTAATAAAAGCCCAAGGTAGTTAAATAGGTTTATCATGTGTTTTAAACTGGAAATTTTTGTCAAGCCAAGTATAAGACATGATGGCACCTGACCAAAATGGCTGCGTGCTGCAGTTTTGAAGGATTTTTCAGTGTGGTACTTTTTCTCATTAGATTAGTATGGCAGACAACATATATGCACATTTCCAAAAGGGGAAGTAATTTTTTTATGGAGACATGCATCACATTATTCAAAGGCGACTCCCTAGGATCTTAATAAAAGACTTTTTTTTCCTGTGAACTTGGCCATGTGCTTTCAGGATCCAATATCAGATGATTGAGTGATAAGACTTAGTTGAAATGTTTATGGTATCAAAAAGATCTTAATCAAATGTACTTTTATAGGTTGAAACTTGCCAACTATGTTTCATTTGATGGACAGTTGAAAGCATGAGAGAAATACCTGCCCATAGCTGCTCTTTGGAAATTCTGATTCTACCATTTTTTTTTCAACAGGCAAAAACCTAAATGGGAGAGCCTGACTCCTGTTCTAGAGAAATCCCTGTACATGCTTTGGATATCTTCAAGGTGCTTGTGACTCTGTCAAGATAATTATTTTTAGAGTCAACACAGTGTAACAGGAAAACATTCAGTAAAATAATAAGGCTCTGTGACTTGGTACTATCTTTTATAAACTTCAGTGAGTCAGTTAATATTTTTGTGGCTCAGTTTTATCCCCTGCTAAAATGTAAGTTGGTCTAGTTAATCTTTTATGCCTTTTACACTGTGAACATAAATTCTTAACCCTAGTTATACTGTCACTGCTGTCTGTAGTTGCCCCGTAGTGCTTCTGAATCTACATTAAAATTAGCTCTTGTTTGAGTTTTGCAAATCTTTTTTAAAATTTTTATCTTAAACCAGTTGCATAGGGAATATTGATATATAAAACAGACATTTAAAACTTCTGAAACAGAGAAGCTACCATTTACTTACAATTTCAGACAGAGGCTAGATTAGGACAGAAACAACCTTATTTATTTTTCTCTCTATACGTGTGTTTATCTCTATAGCAACTGGGACACCTCAATAGTCCAGTTTTCATTGTAGAGGACGATGAAAAGGTAATGTTAGAGGGAAGATTAGTTAGAGTCTTTTAATCCTTTTATTTATGAAAACATCATTTGCAAAGTCTTTATATAAAATCATGCTTTTACATATAAAAGATAAAAATCAGAACACACTTCTGCCCCTATGTATATATCTTAACCTGGGAAGACACAATAGAAACAATGGAATAGAGTTACAAACATGAATTATTAAAAATGCAAATTAACTCTAAATTAGAATGAGATCAGTCAGTTGGCATTCTGCAGACACAAGTCCTATTTTCCTCTTTTCTAGACTTCAGCTATGAAGGGATGCAGTAGAAGCAAAGGCAATAAAATCTAGGTCTTCGGTTAGATTTTACAGACTAGTTGTTTTCCACTGAGAAAATACTAAAAGTCGGACCTGTTATGTTATTGTTGAGGATCCAGTAATGTTCTCTTCAACTTACCCTTTTGGGGCTACTACCAAAGGCCATCCTTCTGACTGTGGTTCCTAGGAATGAGAAGCACTCAGATCTCAGCACCTTGGACAGCTACAAGAGGCTATTCAAACAGATTGGGACTATTGGATACTGTTGAAACTGTAGATTAGAGAAGCCAGGCATGGTTGTGCATGGCTTTAATTCCAGCACTTGAGAGGCAGAGACAGATGAATCACTGAGTTTGAAGCTATCCTGGTCTATTCTGGATCAGCCAGGGCTACACAGAGAAACCCTGTCTTTAAAAGAAAAAAAGGAAGAAGGAGGAGGAATAGAAGAAAAAAATGTTGACTAATCTTCAAAGAGAAAGGCAATTTTAGTTGATTTTTCTACACTCTGTAACTATATATGTTGTCTTAAAGTGTTCAGCAATTTCTACATTGTATCTGATACTCATTTTACTCTTATACTTATTTCTTCACTGAATATCTTTGTACCTATATTATTTTATTGTTGCTTTTACTTCAGTAAGGATAAAATACTATCCAGGAACAAACAGGATGTTGAAATAGTATATGCAATACTCATCTGCCAGTAGAAAACCCAACTTCAATAACCACACATTTGGATATATTTTTGCAATAACTTAGGAAATCAAGTGAGCAATTACACTGACAGGGAGTGGCATAGAAATGGGGATAACATCTTAGGATGGAAGGAGAGTTCCTCATGTTGTGGTGAACCCCCCATCCAAAAAATTATTTTCATTGCTGCTTCATAACTTTAGTATCCCATGTACTTAGCATATCTGATGGGGTACCTGTAAACAAGGGTCAGGACCTTCTGCAATCATATTCAACTATGTACAGATGCTTGAAGAGAAAATCAACAAGGAAACATTGTCCTTAAGCTACACCTTTGGCTGACTGACAGCAGAGCATTTCATCAGCATCAGCAGAACCCAGGCACTTTTCCAGTTCACACAGAACATCTTCAGGATACATCATACATTAGCCAACAACATGGGTCTTAAGAATGTAAGACTCTTGAAGTCATGAACGTATCTTTATAGCTACTATAACATAGCTTTAGAAACCACTCACAGGTGGAACTTCGGGAAATTCACAAAAAAGAAAAAAAAAAACATGGAAATTAAAAATCAACAATTTCTCCCTAAAAACATGATCCTGACAAATCAATGCCTCTCACAATAAATTGCACACTTCAAAATATTCTAAAATAAGCATTAAACATGAAGTAAACATGAAACATGACAATAAAGTATCATAAAAAGTATTTAGCTGCTTCAATAGTGTGTCTGTAAAACTATGTGCTAGATGCATCTCTTCTCTCTCTCTCTCTCTCTCTCTCTCTCTCTCTCTCTGACTGTGTATATTCCATATGCTACATTTGTGGAGGTCAGAAAACAGTCTTAGACATAAGTTTTTATCTTCCACCCTGTTGGAGACAAGATCTCTCTTTTTAAAAAGCATTAAATTTATTATTCGTGTGTGTGTGTGTGTGTATACATGCTATAGAAGTCAGACAATTCTGTGAAATTGGTTCTCTCCTTCTACCTTTAAGTGAGTTCCAGGGATAGAACTCAGGATGTACTGTTACATGACAAGTGTCTTTACTCCCTGAGGCATCTTGCCCATGAGGCAGATTCTCTGTTTATATACCAGACTATCTGCCACACATGTTTCCAGAGATTCTCCTGTGTTCTCCTGTGTCCATCTCCTATGTCACTGTAGGGGCACTGAGATGACAGCCATGCACTATCTCTCCTAGCTATGTGGATTTTAAGGATCAAAACGCTGATTCAAGTTCTTTGCCCACTTAGAAATCTCCATAGCCTCTTTTCTTTATACTCACCTTGCTTCAGGTATTATGTTATATATAGTAAGAGAAGTCACATTTCTGCATTATATAAATTAACCTACCAATCTGGTGTAACTTCTAACATCAAAGAAATGGAGAAAGGCTACAATTTATATGGAATCAAAAAATGTACAATGGCTAGCCAAACAAGAATGAGCTGAAGGAACAAACTGAAGTATTGCATTGTCTGATTTCAAAATATTGTAGAAAACTATTGGATCAAAGAGAATGTGATTAAGTTCAGAGACAGACACACAGGCCCAGGCAACAGAATACATGATCTCAGAAATCTATGCATTTGTGCTTGGTTTGTTGATGAAGCCTATTTCTGAAAGCACTGATATTACTGATGTCATTCCCAGTACTTTTTCATGGGTTTCTAACATCAAGCATAGCACCTCAGAAATTAAATATGAGTTTTCTTCAGAGCATAACAAAAGAATGATACAGTTCTGTGATTTATATTCTGGCATTATAATCTTATATCTGTAGAAATGTGTTCTAAAGATGAACAATATTTTGGGAATTATTTTGTTTATTTGCTTTTCTTTTTAAGATAGGGTTTCTCTATTGTAATGCTGGCTGTCCTGGAGCTCACTCTGAAGACCAGGCTAGCCTCAAATTTACAGAAATTTACCTGCCTCTGCCTCCTGAGTGCTAAGATTAAGGATGTGTGCCACTACTGCCCAGCTCATATTTTGGGAGTTATAAGGAAAAAAATCTAAATGAACAAGTACACTTTGAAACCTTAGAAGGAGTTTGAGAAAATGAATATAATATGGGGATTGTAAGAGTCATATGGCCAAAGAGGTATCAGTGTGATGAAAAATTGTTTATTGATGCAAACCAGTGTCTTAGTGTGGCACACTATTTTAAGTGCCAGCTTCATTTGTCCAGTCATGAAAACTTTAAATATATTTTCCGTACTGCAGAGAAACAAATTATTTTTGTGATTATTTGAAAGGATAGTCTGTTTAAGAAGTGTCACAATACCCTACTTGTGTAGGTGGTCAAGGGAATAATGCGTTTTCAAAGCTATCCACAAAAAAATCGTATCTCTCATTTTTTTAAACTTACCTTTTACATGATTTTATGTTCAGGAATTAAAGTGAGGTAACATTACAACCAATTTTAAAATCTATCCTCCACTTTTAATTTAATTTTAATATTCTCATGTGAAAATTGGTTCATATTTCTCCCCTGAACTCAGGATTTTTGGACTCCACTATAGTGTTTTTTTTTTTTTGTTGTTGTTGTTGTTTGTTTTATTTTGTTCATTATGATGTCTTTAAATGATGCAAGGAATAAATGGAGAATAAATAAATTACTCTTTTGGCTTGTCCATTAACGTAAACTGTTACAAACTCATGAGGGACGGTGAGGTCGACCAGCTGGCAAAGGCACATGTAACACAAGCCTGATGATAGATGTGCCACGTGGTCAAAGGAGAGAACAAACTCCTGCATGTTGTCCTCTGACCTCCACAGCCATGCTGTGCCATGCACATAGCCTCTCTGTCCACTGGTAATATAAAATTTAAAAATTTCAAAGTCTTTTAAAAATATATATATATATATGAGTGCAGGGTGTGGTGGTCCATGCTTTTAAACCCAGTACTTGGGAGGCCAACCTGATCTACACAGTGAATTCCAGATCAGTAAGGGCTATGTAGTGAGATACTATATGTAATATATGTATTCTTCACACACACACACATATGAAAAGTGAATTTGTGTATCTGTACCTGTATGTGTGTTTCTGTATGTGTGTTTGTTGAAATTTTTAAAATTGATTATTTCTATCTCTACTTTTATTTATCTTCATTAAAATGGCCAAACTCTTGCCATGATTTATTTAAAGGAGGGAATGATTTTTAACAGAAATGTAATGTCTGTAACAATGGCTTACTTACTCAAAAGATCATTTGGTATTGTCATTTCCACATCATGAAAGGCATTCATTACAGAAATCATTTTTGAAGAAGGAAAATAGGCGACACTTGTATTCCATCTACAGATGCCAAGAAAGAAAACTGCCATCATTTTGCAAGCTCCTGACCCTTTCATATGACAGTAGCTTCAGAAAACTTAAGTTTATTATATTCTGAATATGGGAAGGAACATAAATTGCCTATCAGCTTATTGTTCACCAGCATTGCCTGAACATCCCCTTCTAAGTGATCTATTAAGGTTAAATCTTGTACCAAAAAATGTCCAGGCTCATAATTTGGATGTTATTCTTTACTTCCTGCCTATGACTTGTACAAATATACAGATTGATTTCTTAGAATGCTTGCAATCTGTGAAGATCTTTTCCCCAAGGGATGACAGAGGATGAGACTGCTGTTCTCTGCAGGTAAACTTGTGTATCTGTCCTTTCACTAACAGTAAGTGTATTAACATTAGTGCAGTTTTAATTTTTATCCTATTTTTTTATATGAAGGAGCTCTTTCTTATTTATATTTTAATGCTTTCTTGTGTCTGTCACCATCCCTCAGATTCTAGAACTCTGCTTTATGTGCAGTGACCCCACTCTGGCAGTTTCTAACTCACCCACTCCCTGACCTATCATTCATTGCCTCCAGTAACAGGAAAGTCTCACCCTCTCAGAGCAGGCAAAACATTCACAAGTAAGAAATGTACTTCAATCATATTAGTGTTCCCAAGAACTTTCTCATCCTATTTTGTACCTCTTCTAGTTGATGTTTTCAAAGTTACAAGTGAAGAAATGTCAATTCTCACGTTGTACTTACACCTCTCCCTCCACATACGTTTTTCTCCCTCCTTTTCCCTCCTCTCTCATCTCTCTCTCTTTTTCTTTCTCCCCCTCTCTTTCTCTCTGTGTGTATGTATGTGTCTGTTGAACCTCCAAGGACCCAGACATGCTATGCATGTATTGTACTAATGAAACACCTCCCTATCTCCAGTTTATGAAACTAACTATATTTTTAGTTCAGTTTCTTCTTTATTGAAATGATACGTGAAAAATTAAGATTTTCATTTTTCAATGTTGATTCAGTTTCATAAATTAGAAAAGTAACCAAATTGACCACATACTTATAAACACATGCATATATAAACATATATATGTGTGTATATACATACATATGTATATATACAAATTTATACATGTATGTATATATGTATATATATGTGTGTGTGTATATATATATATATACACACAAGCTACATGTATATACAAGTTTATATGTGCATTTCTTAATCTAGGCAGACAAAGTGTCATATAACTTAAGATATCTTATAACATTTAGAATGTTATCATTTTGCATGTTTTTTCATTGAAAAAAGTGTTTTCACTTGTTCCAGGATCACCAAGTCTGTGAAAATTAGGCCCTGTGATTTGAATAGTTGAAACTTCATTTGGAAGTCAATGTAACTCTGTAATATGTTATCAAGGCTGTATTAAAAATAGAAGGCAAAGCCCCACTTATTACCAGTCCTTAGTAACTTGGCTCTAATGCCCTTTCTGCTATCTGCATCTGTGTTTTTTCAACAATAGCTGAGGCCAACCATAAGGTGTGGGGAAGACTGGGCTGCTAGGCATCTGTCTGATTTCTGCTCACCACACAACCTTTAGCCCTATGTCAGAGAAATACTTTATATCAAATGTACCAGGGTACAGTTGAGAAAAGAATATCATAAAAACTCATGAGCAGTTTCCATTGGCAACAATTCTGTCAGTTTATAATTGATCTTTGCATTTAAGTTTTCAAAGGAAGAATTACATTGTTTAAGGTCTTAGGCTAGTTCTGCCTCTTTACAGATTTTGATGAATTCTGAAAGCAGAAAATATGTGTAGGCTTCAGAGTTGGCATATATATATATATGTGTGTGTGTGTGTGTGTGTGTGTGTGTGTGTGTGTATCAAAGACAGCTGAACTCCTAGGGTTCAATAGCCAGTCAGCCTAGCTTACTTGGTGAATTCAAGGCCAGTGAAAGAATCAATCACAATAAATCAAGACTCCAAACAAAGCAACATCTTGATCATTTCAATTAAAACCTAGTACCATTTTTGTAAGTGCTTATGAAGCCACACATATTGGGGATGTCATAGAGAGTTGAGGTTGGGAGAGCACTTCTGCTTGCAGTTCTTATTTCAGCCACAGAGCCTTTCCTGCCACTGAGTTTTCTGCCACAGAGTTTTTGCCACTGGAATGTTGCTCCTTGGGATTTCAGTATACACTTCAGAATGCTGACCAGGTACCTGATGTTTGTTCCATTTTGAAGTGTGTGTGTGTGTGTGTGTGTGTGTGTGTGTGTGTGTGTGTGTGTGTAAATCTTAACATGCCCTGATGTTAGGAAGAATTTACTTATGTATCCAACAGAATCTGTTAAATAGAACAGCTTTCTCCCTGACTTTATATATCAAATGCCTCCCATATAGGCATGGAATATCTGTTGCAAAGACCCAGAAAACAGAACTGAATCTTAAAAAATAACACTTGAAAGCAAAGGTGTGATGGTGCATTGGGCATGCCAGTGGCACTGATGTGATGATAGAGGAGACAACTTAAAATAAACACTACTGGAAAGAATAAAGTAGCTGGGCTGATCTTGCCTAGTTCAGCTACTGGGAAGGTGTTTTCCAACTGGCAAAACATGAACTCTGCCAGTTAAAATGGAAAACTGATTGCTCTGTTCTTCAGATACATTTTACTCGACATTACAGTGATTCCATCCTTTCTCACAACATTCCTCCTATTGTAGCATGCAATTTTCATGTCACAAACTTATCTTTCCCGCATATGTAGTTTCATTTCTTCCCTTAACTGACTTCAGGATGTGGTTTGGATAGCAGCAAGGAATTCTTACCTCAGGCCCCTCATACTGAAAAAATAGGGTACATCTATATTGTGGTAATCTAAGTGGCATGACTGGGATCAATGAGTAGAAACAGGAATGCTTCAATTCTCTTCTCATTAAAATAAGAGATAGAAATCTACAAGAATGGACTCTCCATTATTGGAAATATTTGTTCTCTGACAGTTTGAGAAGAATCAAGAAAGGCTTATATTGTGTTGTGATGGTGTAGAGGTAACAGTCACTCCTGTATTATTTGATTCTGTGCTGCTGGGACAGAATCCCACAAGCTAGGTAATTATACTGAATAGAAATGTATTGACCTGTGGTTCTGGGGACTGAAAAATAAGAGGTACCTTATTCCCAAGTCTAACATAATAGATGTTTAGAGGGCAAGAGAGAAAAAAAAAAGGGCGCTGGACTCATTCTTTTGTTAGAATCCCACTCTCATGAAAGCACACCAGTTCATTCCTGAAGGCAGTGCCCATTTGACCCATATACCTCCCATGTATTGCGACCTCTCATCACTGCCCTAATGGCAATAATTTTGCAGTAATGAGCTATGGGGGTTCCCTGTGTGGCCACAATTGGTCCTTGTTGTTGAAGTTTATTTTAGTTCTGTATAAAGTTATGTTTATTTATGTATGGTTTGTATTGTCTGCAGGTGTTGGATTTATGTGGGGCGGGATGTTTAATTGCTAATGACCTGCATGTGTTACCAGGAAAACACATGGAGAGTTCTGTATCAATAAAAAACACCTGAGCTCACATGCTCTGGCTTCCATTACCCAATATGGCCCTGGCCAGGATAGCAGTTCCATCTGCTGAGTCCTGGCAAGGATTCCACATATATGCCTCCATATCTTCATGGCTGAACCACTCAGCAGCATACTGCTACAAATGACACTTGCAATGTGGGGTACAACATCACACCAGCCATATCCAATGTGGAGATAAAGAAGAAGAAAAAGAAACTCCAGACCTTGAAGAGTCTATTTTGTTTTGTTTTGTTTTCTGAAAACCTGTCTAGATACTGGCGAGGTGAGGTGGCCCTGACAAGACATATCTGCTATAGTGATCAGAACTCTACCCTATAAGGAACTCTTCCTGCTTACAAGGTTGCCAGTGGTTTTTCATGAAAAATAGACTGTATCTTAAAATCTGGAAAGTGTTTATTTAGAGTCATCACACAGAAACTGTCTTCCAGAACTGGCTGAGGTTGTATCTCATTCTGGTAGCAAAATTTGGTACTATATGAATCACCCAGATGGTGCTGGTTTTGAAGGCTTGAAGGGTCATGAAGAGCATCTAAGGTTTGGCGCTGTGAGAGTCCAGGAGAGGCCATTGGTAAAGGTATAGCCTCAGTGGCAGTTGAAGGCCCAGACTGAAGGGATCATGTAAAGAAGTTGAGACTTGGCACCAAGAGCAGAGCCCAAGAGAGGCTATTAGTCAAAGTGCAGCCAAGTTGCAGCAGAAGATCCCAGCATTTTGGAGATGCCATTGCCATGGGATGACCACCAAGATCAGTGCAGCAGTGGAATGGAGTCAGCTAGAGCCTGGAGGACAAGTTGAGTATGCTGCAGAGGGCAGAGCCAGAGAAGTGATCCAAGCCCTTTGGAGGAGCCCAGAAGATTGTGAGTGAATTCCAGATATTTGGACATTGATAATGTTTTTCTACTGTTCAAAAACATTGTGAAAAGCTTCGTAGATACTTGGTTTCATTTGGTCCTGTGCATTAGAAACCCTCATGGTTGTTCCTTTTGTAGTATTGTTGGTGTGCTATTATATTGTGTTGTAGAGATAAAACAATTTCTTTTATCTTATACAGAAAAGAATTGTTGTAGGAGTTTAATTTAGTTATATATAAAATAATTGTTTTTTGCACTGTTGAGTAAGGGGCTGCCTAGGTCTTGACATTTTATATTGTTTGCAGGTATTGGATTTATGTGGGGGATGTTTGATTGCTAATAATCAGCACGTGCTATCAGTAGAACACCCAAGGAGTTTTGGATCAATAAAAACACCCGAGCTCAGAGACTTGGGGTTCCACTGTCCAGTATGGTGCTGGCTAGGCTAGTAATTCCCTCTGCTGAGGTCTGGCAGGGATTCCACCTATGAATATGCCTCTGTATCTTCCTCCATGAGCCATCCAGCATTGTACTGCTACAGGTCCTGGATTGTCATTTAGCTCTTCTGGTATACTTTTTTACATCCCAATAGTGTACAGATAGTTGAAGTTCATGTTCTCTGGGCTGAATGTATAGGGAACATATAGATCTTACTGTTCCTCTCCTGGTTATGGAAGAACCTGTATAGCTTTCTTAGGTCCATACATCTTGGTAATTCCTTTGAATCATTCTTGTTCATGCATATGTCATAAAGGAGAGTTAATGGAACCCTTGTCCTTCCTCTAAGAACAGGAACATCTTTGTTTGCAGTTCTGTGACTTCACCCTTTTCTAGAGATCAGGGAAATGCATGACCAGGCAATTAGTTACAAGGATTTCTCAAATGCCTACTTTGTGACAGTTATGATTAGTTTCTCTGTGCAAACTGTGAAAACATAATGAGATGTGGTTGTCTGTATAATGTACCCATTAGGGTTAGCTCATGTTCTAGAGCTTGGCTGCTTGAAAGATGGCCACTGACTCCATTCTTCAGGCTCCTTCACAGATGAATATTGACTGTTGTCTTGCTGTATGAATCTTGGCAAGACTTTCTCTGTTCCAGTTTTCATTTTTGAAATTTAGGTAAAGCTTCAGTTCTAATGCTTGAAGATGAAGCAATAATAGACTCCTTTTTCTCCTTCGCTTCTCACAGTCTGGAGTCAAGTCTCATCTTCATTTCATGTATCTAGCAATTATTAGTTTAGTATAAAATTTCAGTCACACCACCCTCTTGGTTTTGTCAGGAATAGCAAGTAAGATGAACATATGTGAAGCAGAAGGCAGTTGATGCTAAACAAGTTTTCTATTTTCCTTCATAAAACCCAGGGTTGAATAATTCACATCTGGTGAGAGCCTTCTTGTTTCATTGTGTCAAGGAAGAGGGCAAGAAGCGACACATGTATCAGTACAGGGTATGGAAGAAAGGTAGAAGAAGAAGATTGAGGGAAGCAAAGGAGGCTGAACTCATACTTTCTTTGGCAATTCACTCTTGCTAAGCTCAGTCTACTTTTATGAGAACAGTATTAATCCATTTATTAAGGCCAACCCTTGACCTTGCTTGTACAGATCTACATTTCAATACTTTTCCATCACAAGTTTCTAATGTGAATGTGACGGGGTGTATCTATCCAAAACTCAGCATCTACCTTGAAATTCTAATGTGTGTCTCCAGAAAAACCCAATCTATCCGTCCAGTCACTAAATATTGCTTAGGTTAACTGGATGAAAATGATGAAAGAATTATGATTCCTAGGAAAGAAAACCTCACATTTGGACAAAAATAGTGTGATTGATGTGCAGTGGGCACTTCCCACTTTAGATGTTAGATGTGTTTTAACTAATAACATCAAGGAGACACAGTTGAAAACATTTCATAGAAAGTAAACAGATTTGATGCTTTGAAGTGAAAGACTGGAATTCATCCCACAGAATCAGAAAGACCTGGAGCTAGTTGGTTAATTTGTCTCTGAAGAACATGAATTTTATCACGTGGAGACTGATGTTGGGTGGTCTGTTAAGAGAAGACCATTGAGTGGATCCTGTGAGACATTGCTGATGTAGTATGAGAGTCCATTCTTCAAATAAGAAAATGAGCTGTGAAGTGAGCAAAATTGGTCTGCATCTGTAACTAGAGTTACAGGCAATTGTCTGGTCCTCTGGGAGAATAGCAAGTGCTCTTAAACACCAAGACATCTCTTCAGCCCAATCTGTGAATTTCTTAAGAAAATGGTACCTCCATAGCAGACTCATAGGAAATAGGTTGGATGTAGTTTAAGTCTGTGGTGATGTGGAACCTAATGCCATAGTTAAAGGAATGGAGATTGTGGAGATAATATGGCTGGCACCATAACCCAGTAAGCAGCGGGGCATAATGACAGATTGTGTGCACATGCGGGATCTACGTGGCATGAATGACTTTATGGATGAAGTAGCAATAAAGCATCAGATGTACATTGTTTGACAATTGCTTTCTGTTTAAGGACAGCCACAAGTGACACAGTGCTCTCATTGGGGCATGTCTCTCTAAATAAATGAACATACGTGATAAGGAGTGCATCCAGTGAAAACAAAAGTGACTCCTAAATGAACGAATCTAATTATGATCTGTATGTTCTTTGATGTCTTGGTTTGCAACATACATCAACTGAGAGAAATTATGGATTTGTGTTAACATAATAACTGCTCTCATGTATTGATTGCTTACTTTATAAAGCATTGTGATAAGTGTTTGATATGCATTGATTTTTTTTATTCCTCATGGGTACAGTTTTCACAGTTACTCTAAGGTGGAAACATTGATGTTTAGGGAGACAGGGAGCCTTGTTCAAATTTTCAGGAGCCAGCTTTCAATTCTAACCCCTGGTACCAATAATTCATTCTTAGGCACTTGGCAATCCACCTCATAATTAACTTCCTGATGATGACCATAAATGGAGACAGAACATGACTCCTTAATTAGCTTTGAGGTAGAGAAGTCATGAAAATATTCTCCTAAGCAAAAATGAAGATACTTTAGTCCCAAAGGAGGGATACAAAGCCTGTGATGCTCTGGGTTCTGAAGTCCCTCATGAAGAGTGTCATTGCTTTCAGCGGTGAAAGCACATTCTGAATTTCCCCCAATTATATTCATCATACTTGTCTTAACTTCATGAAATGGTATTGTATCAGAACCATGAGGTCTTAACATAGATATGTCTACTACAATCAACCAAGGAGGGACAGCTAACTAGTTAAGGTCATTGTAGTGCAAATAGAATCAACCAGCCACACAAATGAGTGGATGAATGAATACAGTCCTTTACATAAACTGAGTATGACTTTTATATCTCTTAATGAGTTATAGTCGAAAATTAGGATAATCATATAATCTTTTCTAATCAAAGATCCTGAGCAAATAAAACTCTACATGCCTTTGTCTTGTCTCAAGCATTATGCTTCTTGGTTGAACTTTGCAATCAGAAAATGAGTTTATTTGAAAGTCTTTCTGAAAAAAAAATCCTTGTTGTGTCTATCGTGTAAGATATAGTACACAATATCTTCCCTCAATATAGGATTATATGAAATGTGAGATATTTTACAAATAGATTTTATAGTAGAATATTTTCTGTAACTGTTTTTCATTAGTATGGTAATATGGCTCTTTTTTATTCATACGGTGTCTCTGTCTGGCTGTCCTGGAACTCACTATGTAGACCAGGCTGTCCTGGAACTCAGAGCTTTTCCTGCCTCTACCTCGTGAATGCTGGGAATAAAGCCATGTACCACCATGCCTGGCTTTGGAATGGCTCTTAAATTAATCTTATTGTACCGATTTTACCGTCTCTGAAGTGGTAGAGAAAGTATCTTTGTCACTGGTAGTAAATCCTGGAGCTCCAGTGAAGTTTTCTTCAGGTCACTAGAAACCAATATAGCAAAGGATCCTTAGTTTGATTCTTTTCTTTTGCTTCCTCAGTGTTCAAAGCTAGATAAGCTTTAGTATCTAATAGAAGACTTGTTTCTTGGTTAAAAACATTCCCTAGTGATAAGAAATCTATCTGTCAAGCTATCTTGAAATATTAGCTTCTTAATAAATATAAAATTAATTGCTATCCATTGTGGATTTGATACCACTCTGCAAATAACACTTTTATGAGCACAGTTTGTTTAGAAGACTAGTTACTATTTTTGTTATCATTAGTATAGTAGTAATTTATCACAGTAAGATAGTAAGGATAGAACAGTGCCACTCAGAAACTCAGTGGGGGAGAATATTCAGAACTATAAAATGGCATTTTGCTTACTCCGCATCCTTCAGCACTGGATGCTGGGGCCAGATCAGAATAAACCATTTATTAAAGAGAGCTAACAACAAGTTTGTCTACAGCTGCAATTCTGCAATGTGATTTTGTCTCTATCTATAGTATCTTTAAATTCTCTACTAAATTAAAGGGAGCAAGAATGAATATTTACTGAGGTAGTTATTGGGACTGACAAGACAGAATTGTTTGTCTGGACTCTGGAAAATGAGAGACAAGCATAGATGGCACAGAATTTTCAGAGAGACGGCCTAAGATTTTTCCACAAGTTTTCTCAGCTTTGCAGAAGACAGCATTTATCCCATATGAGTGTTTATACACTTGGATAATTTTTGTTTATTATAAAGAAAAAATTAAAAGCTATTTGCTTTATAGGAAATTTACATGATCTTATTTTGTATGCAAGTATTAAAAACTATATAATCAGTAGCATTAGCATACATTAATGAGTTTGCCTTCAGTGTCAAGGATAGGGTTGAGAACACAGTAAACACTGACGAAACATTTAGTGTTCCCATAAACAATTTGTAAATTTAATATATTTATCGATCAACAGCTTTTATAACGTTAGTATTTTTAATGATCATACAAGATACTGGGATAGCTAAATGTTCATCAAGACCTCTCTATTGCTGAAGATTGAAGTTGGGCAAACAGAAAAAGAAAAGGCTATCGAGGAATCATTTCAAAGTAGAAGGTAGAGAAAATACATGTAATGGAAGGACTCTGAATTTGGCTTTAGATTTTGTGTGAATTGTTATCATGATCCACAAGAAAAGAACTCCAGTAGGTGGTTGCAGATGATCCTAATTAGCATAGGTGAAGTACATTGTTCCTTTCCTTAGAAATATTCTCAATATGCCTCATAGACCTCGATTCAGAGTGGATCCTGGCAACCATTAATATAACTGGACAGAAACTTACCTCACAGAAGTTTATTGGCTGCACAATTTGCTTATTTGGGTTTATTTTGTCATTTGAACTGGACAGTAGAAACTGAAAAATTGGTTAGGATTACCAGAACCATAGAATACGTGTGTGTATGTATGTATGTATGTATGTATGTGTCTGTGTGTCAGAGAGACGAGAGATTGGTGTCCTGGTCAGCGATGCCATAGACTTGCTTCTCCTCTATAGACATTACACTCTTCTGAAACATTCTAGTCAGAAGAAGGGTAGATTGCCCTAAAGATGGTTCTTTCCCTTCTTGCTGTTGGCATTGTCATGGGCTGCCCTTCCTTGGTTCTGCCTTTGATTTCTGTGAGGCACTTTACTTTGCCTTGACCTGAGTTTATTGTGTTTGACAGCTTGGAAGCTAGTATTAGGATTGGTCTTCTGAAGCACTTCAATATCCAGCAGAGCATTAGATCGGGGGCCTGAAAACAGTCAGCCTCCCAACCTTGACTAATAAAAGTAGACTGAGTAGTTCAAGAGATTCCATCAAGGAAAATGAAAATGAAGAATGGAATCAACACTGTATCCATCAAACTCTGTAACTAAAGAAGTTAAATACACCTTTATATTTAGTTAGGACACTGCAGGCTTCTGTCTAGAATAATACCCTGAGACTTAGTTATAACTACCATAAATATTTGTGATTTTCACAGAATACATAGTGGGAGCTGGAGAAATGGCTCATTAGCTAAAAGCACTTATTTTGTATCCAGAGGACCTAAGTTTGATTCCCAGCACCCACATCAGGTAGCTCACAACTATCCTTAACTCCAGTTCCTTGGGGATCCAATACTTGTGACCTCTGCAGGCATTTGTACTCACACGTGCATACCTGCACCCAGACACACACATGTGCAAATTAAAAAACAGTAGAAATGAACTTCTAAAAATCTATAATGGTGTAAGTTAGAACTTTCTTAAATAAGGCAACACACATGTCCAGGGAGTGAAAACTTTAGTGACCCGTTTGTTTGGATACTATTCTAGTTTCCTTCCTGTTGCTGTGGGAAAGCATCCTGACATAATGCAACCTCAGAATTCTAGGTTAGAGTGTATCACCACAGGGGGATCATCGTGCCTAGAGCTTGAGACAGTTGGTCCTACTACATCCACACTCAAGAGGAGAGAGGGGAAGACTGTTTGGCATGCTTAATATTCAGCTTGCTTTCTCTGTTCTCACACAATTCAGGACCCAAACCCAGAGAACGGTGCTCCTCACAACAATTAAGACCATCTCCCACTGACATGCCCGTAGTCCAGTCCAATGTAGAAAATCCCATTGAGACTCTCTTTCTGGATGGTCCTAGGTTGTGTCAAGTTGACAATTAAAGCTAGCCATCACAGGTTCCTTAAAATCTCCCAAAACTGGATTATTTCACCCTCAGATATTTTCAACTATCAGGTAACTGATTAAGGTTGACTCAAAACCTCATCTATGTATTTACCCACACCAGGTCCACAAACAAGCTAAAGCTCCTGTTATACAGATAAGCCTTTCCCATTGTGTGTGGTGATCTTTCTTCAGTCTGCATCCCTGAGACACTAAGAGCAATAAGCTGTACTTCATAAACTTGGTGTGACTGATATATGAAACATTGTATCATTAGGATTCTGCTTACTGCAAAGCTAGAATGATTTGACAGACTGTAAAATCTTGCTGGAATTGGAGTCTCTCCTCTGCCCCCCCCCCCCGGTCTATTAGCTTGTCTCTTAACATCTCCTGTAATAAACATATCATGTTGACTTTAGGCAGTTGTGGGACTCTGCCTCACCCTCATTCACAATTCATTCTACGTATATTTATTGAACAATATTGTCTAGAGTTCTTCCTGTACATTCCCCTGGTCCCTAAGTGTTTTTCTTCCCATTAAAAGGATCATTTATCTCATCAAAGGAGGTTAGAGACAAAGACATACGATTTTTTTTATATACTCATGAAAATATGACTTTTAGCTCCTCTCAGGTGAATGGAAGCTAAAGATGAAGAGGTGGCAAGGGATTGGCTAAAAGGAGTTTTTAATGCATACTTTTTTCTGTTTGTGAGGATAATACATATGTATTCTTGACAACAGGGAACCAGAGAGAGTTTGCAAGATTACAATTCATCTTGCCTCCCCTAATAGAGCATGATAAAATTTTGTAGCTAAACAAAAAGAAATTCTACATAAAAAAATAAATGCCAGCTGCATCCATTCATTGTGTAAAAATACCAAGATATGGTCCAGGCTTTATCCAGAGAAAGGCTATTATTTGTATAATGTCTTCACAGTAAAACACAATAAAATGAAGAAATACATGTTATATTTGAAAGATGCTATAACTTCCAGTAATTAAACATCACAACGGGAATGCTTCAGCGGAAACTTGCCTGCCTGCCAGTTGTTTGCTGTATAGATTTTCATTTACTTCTGCTAAATCTGTTGTGAATGAGGATGAGTTCTAAAGAAAAAAAAAGAAGCTAAGTTCAAGAGCATTTAATACTAATAATGGAGGAAAATGCAGAGTAGGATGTGTGTTTAGAGGTACTGTGAGTACTCACCCACTTTAGAGTAGTTAGAGCCTTGACAGCTGCAGGACTCTTAAAGGAGCTGTTACATGAAACAGTAATTTTTTGTTTGTATGTCTGTGTATGTGTGTGCATATATATAATCAGGTGCACATATACATATGTATGTGAACACGTGTATGTTGTGTGTGTGTGTATGTGTGTGTGTCTGTGTGTGTATCTGTGTCTAGACCAAAAGATAATACACGGTACCATCTACTGGTTGTTATTGCTTTACTTTGTTCTGTTTTGTTTTCCACTTGTTGTTTTTTGAGACAGGATCTCTCTTTGCTTTGGAACTCATAAAATAAGCTAGACTATTCATACAGTGGATAGTGTATACAGTGAAGATCCCAAGGATTTTCTCACCTCTGCCTTCCCAGAACTGGGATTATTAGTATGTACTATCACATCTGGCTTTTTATAATTTCTGGGAATTGAACTCAAGTCCCCATGCTTGCAACACAATCACTTTAGCAACTGAGCATTTTCCTAGCCCCTGAAAGTGGTAATTTTGTATTGTCAATTTTTATAAATGCTCCTGAAAGATAGCAAGCATTTGGTTTGAGTATAACAAACAAGACCACAGTGGCCTTGTTTCATCAAAGTTTAGAAGTAAGTGTTTAGGTTTTGGAAGACAAATTTCTTTCTTTTGTATTTTTTAATTCTTAAAATTGTTATTCAAAGTTGCTGTGGGATTTTGCTTTCTCGACAATGATGGAGAAGTATTTACATTGTTCTGTGTTCTTGTCAACACTTAATGTTGTTGGCTTATAATTTCAACCCTTCTGGAAGGCATACAGTGGTGTTTCATTGTTGTTCCAGCCTCTAATGACATGTAACATGACATCTTCTTATTATAGACTCAATACTTGAAGAGCCAAGAAAACAAGTGTTTTCATTTTGTTGTCTCCTCACTGAGGAGACCCCTTTGTCCATTTTCCAATGTGATTGCCTGGTTTTTGTCTTGCTTTTGCAGTGCTAGGGGTTGAACCTGTGGCCTCACCTGTGCTAGGAAAGTGCTTTATCACTGAGATTATCCCCAATCTGGATTCTCTATTTTTTGTTCATTTGTTTATTTTTGAGATTATAATTTAGTTGCAACATTTCTCTATTCCTTTTCTTCCCTCCAAACCCTTCTCCCATAAACCCCTCCCTGCTTTCCTTAAGAAACATGATATCTTTTATCACTAGTTGGTAGTGCATGCATACACACACACACACACACACACACACACACACACACACACATTGAGTCCATATAATGTTATTTGTAGGTATTTTTCTCTTTTTAGTTCTGAAACATTCTAGATGATGAGTTTGGAGAATTCTTTATGTCACATACCAATGTATGTTTTGAAAACTTTTTTTTTTTATCATTGGCCTATCTTTTCATTCTCTTAGTACCAAGCTTTAATTGTTACATAAAATTGTAGCAGAACTTTGAATAACTTCTCTCATGCAGAGAGAAGCACAGACAGGAGGTGTGAGCATTGTCCATTTCACCCTTCCGCGCTGCTTCCGTGAGGATGACTTGTGAAACCTAGAGCTGTACACCAAAGACTGAACCAGACTCTTGTACAGCAGACTAGACAGTAATAAAATCAGGAGTTTACTTAAAAACATGGTACATCCTTCCCGGTTACCTTTCATTGTTAACTTCACACCCCCTGGATTCATCTGAGAAAAGTCCCTAATGAGAAATTGCCCAAATCAAATTGCCCTGTGGAGATTATCTTGATTGTAATTTGATATAGGAAACCTAGCCCACTATGGGAAGTGCCAGTTCTTGGATAAACTGGTCCTGGGCCAAATAAGAAAGTTAGCAGAACATGAGTAAAAGAGCCATCAAGTAGTATCCCTCCGTGGTTCTGCTTAAAGTTCTGGCCTGAGTTCCTGATTTGACTTTCCTCAATGATGCACTGCAATACGTAAGCTGAAACGAATCCATTCCCCTCCTAGCTGCTTTTGGTCTGAGTGTTTAATTGACAAGAACAGAAACGGAACATGGTATATGTTGTAAATAATACAAGCATGCTTTCCTACTACTTCTCATGACTGGTTTATAACGGCTTCCCAGACACCATATCTAGGCTCTTGATGGAAAATTTAAACTAACTCCTACTTCTTTATTAGGCTTAGACTTGAACATAGTACTGGGCATGTAATGCTGTCACAGAGTCACAGTATGATGGCAATATCCAGGAGAATAATGACAAGAGATTACAAAGCTGGGTAGTGTTATCATCACAAGGTTCCCCACGTCAGACTATGTCTGTTTTGGGGGGCTTTCCAGTACTTAGAACCACAGAGTTGTAAGTTGATGGAAGAGAAAATATAGGGGGAATCTTGTCAGTGTATAATTTGTCACTGATGAAGATTGTAGTTCTCATGAGAGTTTTTAATGATACTCCAGAGAACTGTCTAAAACCGGTGATCAGAAACCTGATATTGTATATACTCCCACCCATCTCAGGAATGTGGGATTTATATACAGAAGACTTTTTTTTTTTTGAGCAGGAGACACACCATTAGTGGCTGTGACTAAAGAATGCAATTTGTATAAATAATATATGCCATTATTGCAAATCAGATTTTGAGAAGTGTGCACATGGCTGTGTGACTTGGCTTTGTAATTCAAGTTAGTGTTTGGTTTTGTTCTGAGGCAGAAAATTGATCACAGTGTGTCATGTGATTCTTGGATTATTTCTGTTCGAGTAAGGAGGAAGGAAATGAGCAAGCAGGGAACATAGTTCTGTACCTTTAAAAAATGTGTTGTGGTTGTTGTTCTCACTTGTCACCTCAGCAAACTACTTGCTGTCGTGGGCAGAAAAGAAGTGGGACCAGGAAAATAATAGAACTGTATATGCTTTTCTAAGCCAAGTACAACCCCGCCTTTGTTGAGCCTGGTGGAGCTCAGGGATGGGGCAGAAATAGAGTTCTTCTACTGACTGACTGTGCACCAAGGCCAACTGTACTTCTTTGAAAAAGCATATTGCATTTTTGATCGATTTATTGATCGTTTGAGGGTGGGGGCATCAGATATATCACACATGTGGAGGTTAGAGGACAACTGATAGCAAGTCATGGGGCTCTAACTCAGGTCGTCAGGTTTTGTGGCAGATGCTTTTGACTTTGCCCACTTAGCCTTCTTGCTCATATCACGGCCTCTGATTTCATATCTTACTAGAGAAAGAGACAGCTTTCTTTTCTTTCTCCTACAGACAATTTCAGTTAATATAACACATAATACAGCCAACAGTTGGAAGTGCTGTTATTTAAAAAAATCAATCTCAAGGATTTTCATCAAAGGTTGTAATTGAATATAGTTTTATTTGGCATGAGGTATTTTGTTTTACCTAAATTTATTACAAGCTTGAAACTAAATGGTCTCTTCTTTCTCTTTCTTTTATTATGGAAATTGAAAAGTCCAAAGAGGAAAAGAAGATTTCCATCAAATAAATATATTGTGCCTTCTCATCTCATCCAGTGCTTTTCTTTCTGTTTTGTTATTTTATTTTATGTTAATTGGTGTTTTGCCTGCATACATGTGTATGCACCACATTCATGGCTAGTACCAGGGTGTCAGCATAGGTCAGAAGAGGGCACTGGATCTCCTGAAACTGGACATGTAGATGATTGTGAGCCACCATGTTGGTGCTGGGAATCAAACCTGGGTCCTCCGGAAGAGCAGCCAGTGCTCTTAACAGGTGAATCATCTCTTGATCCTCTATAATCCAAAGATTTTTTTAATTAAATGAATGTAATTTATTAACTAGAATATGTAGAAATAGTGGCAGATTCACCTCATAAAGCAAAACTTTTCTATTTATATATAAGTTATAATATAGGTATATATATTTATACTATATGTATATAAATTTTGTTAATCCTGTAAAAGACAGCTATAAAGTTAGAAAATAGTCATTTTAGAAAGAGATGACTAAAAAACAAGATTGATATTATCTTTAGAATTAGTCCTCCCCTTTCCCAGAGCAATTAACATATCACTAATTGATTAAAAGACACTCCAAGCCAAGGTCATTTTCTGTACACTGTTCTATACTTGAGAGTGGAGCAGGATCACAGTGTGTCTCCAATAACACAGCCAGTACAAACCTCATTTAGTGTGCAGTATGGTCCCTTTGGGTCTGTAGGCAGTCATTTCAGCTATAGTCAGTTTTCAGTTTAAGGCAGTTAAATTTCTATCACCTGAAATTGAGAGAATCAGCTCGTCATTCCTACACACACAACTCAATTACAAGTAGCTAGGGCTGATCTTTAGATGTGTATATTCTTAATAATCTGTCTCCCCAAACCAATGTAACAAGGTTTTATTTGCTAAAATGGTCTATTGAACATTGAGACAGAATTTTAAAGTTTCTAAAACAATAAAATAAAATGTTGGTGCTCTGCACATGAGGCGGCAGTTGAACGGAAATGTTAGATGTATGGGAATCACTGGCAAGATGGCTCTGTGAGTAATGGTTTCTGACACCATGTTTGATGACCTGAGTTTGATCTCGGGGACCCATGCAGTGGAAGGAGATAATAATAGGCAAATTAAAACTAAAAAAAAAAATGTTCCAAGGGCAGAGGAAAGACTAATACTTCTGTATTAGCAGGCACATAATTGTTTCCAGCAAAACCATCAACATATAATCTTCAGTAGATGGTGTCCGAGACCTGGTTCTTCTCTCTGGAGAAGATGTCTGCCCTTGAAGTATCTGTAGTCTCGAGATCACAGCTACTGCAGTCCCTAGACATCTGTATTTGCCTCTCAGACTTAAAATTACCAACCTTGGAGTACATCTGCTTAGCCTATTGCCTAAAGATCTCATCCCAAGAACGGGGACAAAGCTTGACATCATGTACTAGAACTCATGTGATATTGAACACTCAAAACCTGTCTAGGAACTGATTTTTAAATCATAGCTAATCACTACTCATTTAAATATAAATACCTATACTTGGGTAGTGGTAGAATTGCTACAAAATATAACTGTATATGTGAAATGTGCATGGTCAGGCTTCTTCAGTGCCTCTATTATTCTCCAAAATCACAGAATGTGAACAGCCCTTGTTTGGTCTTGTTTTGGGCTGGGGCTGGACTATGGTTTTATCTTCCATATATTCTGATCCCAGACATTAGAATCTAGTAGCCTGTTTCACAGCCTACAGATGTCTGTTGGAAGATGGTTTTTTTTTACTTTGAAGAGTTCTTCAAGCAGATTCTTTTCTAGAATATTTAGGAAAGTATACTGGAGTTTGGTCTTTCCAGAAAACTGATGTTTCTATTGTTATACTAAATGTACACTGAAGGCTTTGCATTGTAAAATGTCCTCCTTTGAGGACATAATCCATTCCTGGAATTATTTCATGTTGGGTCCATGCCCAGTAGACATTTTTAATTGGGGATAAAGAATCAGATTTGGCTCAATGGTCACAGGATTTACCTGGTGGTAGAGAAGAAAGCTTTTTAAAAAAGAAGCCAAAGAAATTTCTGCCATGAAAGACTCATACTAAACTTTGAAAACATTTATGTGAAAATAGATTTTTATATATTTAAGGGAAGAATCTCATTTTTCATGTAGTATCCAAGATACTTAAGATATGAAGCCACTGTAAAACAGAGGTATTGACTTTGACTCCTGGCTTTACCCATCGACTATAGAATCTGAAGAAAGTTACTTAACTTCAGGAACTTAGATTTGTTGTCTGTAAAAGCAGGGAAGACAGTTGTTTCTCTTGTTATATCCACAGGGTTTTATGAGCCTCACTTAAGGTAACAAAGCTATTCAGGCAACAGTCTCCTACAGTAATTTGGGCTCAGTGTTTATTATTTCATAGTTTTGTTCTTTAGAGTTTATTGACCTCAATTTTGTTTGTAGACAGGTCCCAGGTAGATATCACTGATGATTGAATCTGTCCAGTAGCGACCCGTCTAGAAAGGCAGCTTTATTCGGTGCATTCCCTTTGTCACGTGTGAAGATGGGTCTTGGATTACCAAAGATGTAATTCATTAGAGCTATTTTAATATGTTGTGTAGAACCAACAAAGCTCATCTATCATCTACATCCAGCCTGCATGTCACCAATTTGTAACATGTGCCTTTTTCCCCCCAAAAAAAGGACTTAAAATGATTTGTATTCAAATATAGAATACAGCAGGAAATAAAAGAGGAAGGAGCCAACGAAATAGATGATGTATTTTCTCTAGAGCAGTAAAATTGTACCCCATTCTAATGGCTCTAGGTTTGAGGGTGCTAACAAAACTGAAACTGCTGTTTCTGACTTCACAAAAGATAGTCTCTATAGAGATTGCACATATATCATTTCTTAGAGATTGAAAAATACTATGATATAATAGTGTGTGTGTGTACAGACCATTGCCATTCCAGGGTAGATTCCTGACTGACACCAGGGCACACTGTTTATTAGACCTGTGTCTAAAGGTCAGAACCAAACTTCAAGATAAGTACTAGGAACTTCCACAGAAAAATTGAATGACTGTCATTTTTAATCTGTTTTGTGAAGCTAAAACTTGAGGCACGTAGCATTCAATCTTTGCTTTATGTTTTAGTTTTTAAATTATTCATAAGTCTTGTAATTTACAATTTTGTGTTTCAACAATGTACCAGTTAACCAAATTGATTTTAAAAAAGCAAAAACAAAACAAAAAGGAAACAAATGATAGTAAAGTAGATCTGGTTCTTTGCTATAGCTTATTGAGAAGTTCCACTAACAAATTTGTTAGAGACATGGATGGATAATTTACTAATTAGACAGGATTTACAGATCTTAATTTACAAATGAATCAACTCTTAAAATGATTGTAGAGAAACCAACTTATCCTAAAGTTCCTAACAGTTGACCACATGTCTTTGACTGTTAGATACAGGCTGTAAGCTGATAGACCCAGAAGAAACATATTGAAAGGAAGACCTGTACAAGTACCCACAAATCCCCAAGAAACTAGAATATGCTAAAAGTCTAAAATTGCAGTGTGTGAGAAATGGCCTTCTGGCTGGGCAGCTCCAAGGCACACAGCTAGCTAACACTGCCCTGGAAATTGACGGTGAGACCTCTTTCGTTTGTGACAAATCATTAATTACTAAACTGACAGCTCTGAAAATAATTATTTATCCAACTGATTTTCAGTGAATAAACTGAATTCCAGATTAGATAGAGTTGTTGAGAAAGGTCAGACAGATCATCTGTTTCTCTCATTCCCAATTTGCCATAGAAGGCAGTTCACTGTGGGTTAGTATGTGTGCATAGAACAGGATTTTACACAGAGAGAGAGGGAGGACATAGCATACAAGTGGCCCTGTCTGACTTTTCCTTCAGTAAAGATTTCCCTGATAATTCTCTTCCACCCACTTTGCTCTCATGACCCCTTATGTCATTACACAATATGAATATTTAACATACATCAGTTGCTAGATTAAGATGTGAAAATATCAAATATCATAGTTGCTTAAATGAAGAACAAATTAGTAGTCTCCAGGGATCTGAAGTAGTGACAGTGAGGAAGGAAGAGATGTAAGTTTATAAAGAGTTTAGCAGGAGGAATTTGGACACTGATGAAATTAGTCTGTGTATTGAATATGGTATATCTACATAGATGTGTACATGTGATAATATTGCAAAGAGCTAAGTACATGCAAATTTTGAGAATCTGAATACTATTGTTCAATTATGTTAATATCAATCACCTGACTTGTGATGTTATTTGTTGTAATATCATATATAACATATAACATATGTTGTTGTATATATAACATATATATGATGTTATATGTTATATATACAAAATATATACATTTTATAAGATATGAAGATTTCTCTGTATCATTTCTTATACCTGTTTATGTAAATCTATAATCATCCTTCAACAGATATTTTATTTAAAAGAAAAAATAAAAGCTAAACAGATGGCTGAGGGCATCTACAAGGGATGGCTATGCAGACAAAGGTATCAGATTTGAATGAGATGCGGAGGGCATGGCAGAAAGAGGGTGTCCAGCATAAGGCATGAGAGTTGAGAACATAAGGGAGATGATAAGGTATGGTGATGTTTCATGGATAGCAAACCTGAAAGTGAGAAGAGGACTTTCGCATGGACTAGGATGTCAAGGTGACAAACTTGTCACCATGGAAAGGTGGTCATATATGGATAGCAGGGAAAGCAAGATATTGCATTGGCTGCTATAGATGTGCGGAAGATAAATGAATAGTTGTCCACACATGGCCTATGAAAGAATGAAAGAGCTTGATAGAGTGTAGCTGTCTCTCCACAAAGACATGTCTTGATTTTGGTTATGGTGAGCAAGTAAGGCAAGGGATATAATTATGTAGGAGAGTAGTACGCTATGTGCAATTAGTATTGACTCATTGGGTGTTAAAATGGAGGGCAGGTAAAACAGGCTCCTATGCAGTATAGTTCATGTAACTGAGACACACAGTGCAGGAGAGCTGTAGCTAAGTGTGTTTACGTGACCTTAAAATATTTAAGAGACTATCTACATGAATAGTGTGTTGTAACACTGATGAAAGATTGAGTAACTTTAGAAAAGTTATTAAGTGGGTACATTAAGCACAGTAGAAACTGAAACCTTTCAGTATTAGAGATATGAGCAAAAAGTCTGTAATCAGGAGGAATAGCTCAGTCTGTAGCAACTTGCCTAGCATACACAACATCCTAGGTTCAATCTCCAGATCCACATAAAGAAAATATGGAAAGGGATAAATCCAAAACCAATCCTGATGCATTGGAAATAGAGGGATGCTGTGAATGCTTTACTGAGAAATAAATAAGAATATACATGGATATACATACTACTTAAACATGTCTGTTCAGAAGGTATAGAAAGAGTGATGTTCCAGTAGAACTCAACACACAGAGAACTCAGTTACTGACTTCTGTGAACCATATTTGTTAGAAGAATGAGGAGTCTTGGTAGAAATAGTTGATTCTGTCTTTGGTGAGGGAAAAATGGGAGATGAGTCATCTTTTGTTATAATGAAGCAGATATTCAAATGAAGAGGAGGAAATGTCAGAATCTGAGACCAGCTCAGGTCAGCTCTGCTGCATAGTGATAGACTACAACCCAGTGAATAAAACTTTAAGAAACAAATCCACAATAAGTAGACAAATTATTCAATTTACAGATCAGTGAGAAATAGAATATTCATATTGCTTCATAGTGTCTCATCCAAACAAATGAGTAATTTTACCATGAAGAAACCCAGAGAAAACTACCTTGGGTATATCATAAAACTGACCATTATTTATACTAAGAAAAATAAAAAGTTACATATGACCTGATTGATAAAAAAAAATGGCACCTAAGGATTGGTTGGTAAAAGATATCAATGTAAAGCTCCTGCCTGATGGGTCTGTGCAGTGTAATAGTGCAACATGTAGGAAATCCTTGCTAAACCTCACCCTAGTAATGGAAATCTACATGGGTCTAATGTTTAAAATAATGTAGTTTTTCCCAGTGGGAATTTTTTTTAAGAGTTGTATCTGTTTCTGTTTTTAGTAATAACTGAAAGTTAAATAGAAAATTAAAAGGCCAGAATCACTTAAAATGAGCTTGGCAGCTGAATTGCTAGGTATTTGGGATTATAAACATTGTCATGAAACAAACTGTTGGACCATAATTGCCAAACTGACATAGAATCAGGTTTAATCATGATAATACTTTATTTCAAAATACCATGGAGAATTTAAATGCAAATATAGGGATTAGTATAATAAAGACCCTTCACCCAGCTTCAGTGATTACTCCACAAATATCAGTAAATCTGCTTCATCAACTTTTTTCATCTTCATTAAACCTGGGATCTTGATTCAGAATGGATTGCTTATAAGAAAAGCCAGACATCATATCATTTGTAAACATTTTTTATGTATAAATACATGTACAGTAATGTCCTTTTGTTCATTTTCAGGTGTGAGTATAGTGCTAGTTTTATCACATATTAAATGCAAACATTCATATCTACTTTTCTTAGTAGTTTTATACAAGATTCACATCATTTGTCTCATTAATGATTTGAGAAGAAAAATTCATATTCTCAACTTGAATTTAGTTAATGTATGATTAGAAACAATTTAATCAGTAATGGCTTCCTCTTTCTCCTTTCTCTCTCCTATACATGGTATATTTTTGCTAGTTACATCCAGGTAATGTCATTTAATGGATCCATTTGTCTCTGTAGTGTTTTTCATAAACTTATCTTCAGACTCAAGGCTTTATCTATGTCAGGTTCAAGTTTGGGACTTATTCTGAAGATTGTGTATACCTATTTATGTATATCTTTTTTGTTGTTGTTTGTTTGTTTTTTGAGACAGGGCTTCTCTGTTATAACTCTGACTGTCCTGGAACTCAGTCTGTAGACCAGGCTGGCCTAGAGCTCGCAGAGATCTGCCTGCCTCTGACTCCATAGTGCTGGATTAAAGGCGTGCCCAACACCCCCACCCCCACCCCCGGCTTTGTTTATGTGCTTCTTATTGCTTTATGTTAGATGTTAGTTAGTGTATTCTCCCTCATTTAGTTACAATTAATCACTGGGAACCTAAAGAGATGGTTCAGTGCTTAGGAGTGCTTCCTACTCTTGCAGAGGACTCCAGTTTGGTTCACCATATCCAGTGTGATGCTTCACAACTGCCTATAATTCAAGCCACAAGATCTGATGCCCTCTTCTGGCTTCCATGTGCACCTGCGCACAGGTATACAGATACACTCACAGACATCTACACATAATTAATAATAAAAATAAAATCTTTAAAAATAGAATAATTATTGTGTTTTTGTGTTTTCTGATCAGCTCATACAGTTTAAAGTTCTCCATGTGGTTTTCAAATCATAGCTTTACATCCTACTAATCGTTATTACCTAGATTTATTTTAACAGGGAATTCCCAATGCTGGTATTCAAATTTATCACCTCTTAATTATTAGCTGATATTTTCCTATAAACAGTAACTCTCCCTGAACAACCATTTGATTACCCTGAGGTGCCATTGGTGTAATAGTGCATGGCTTTCCTTTTATTTATCATTATCAAAAATTTTAAAGGTGAAACAATGTCAGGGCAGCTCTGGAGATTAATGAAATATGCTAGAAGAGGCAAGGTGAAGCCAGGACAGAGAGAAAACTAAGGAACATGCCTCAGGTCCACGCTTGATATATTCAAAGAATATCAACCTTTCTTGCAATGTGTTAGATAAGTCCTAATACAAACACCAGTTTAATACAACACAGGCCAGATCAAAACATAACAAAACAAAAACAAACAAAAGACTGTGCTCCAATTCCCAAAGGACCCACATCCCTCTGGATCACGGCAACTTTATCATGCCCATCGCTCATCAGGAGTCATTGCCAGGATGTTACCCTCATCCCTGGTTACCCTCAGGGATGCTTCTTATCTCGCTTTCTGATGATGCATGCTTATCTTTTTAAAGATAGAGTTTCTATATCAGTGTCCTAGGTTATAAATATTCAGATGCTTCATTAATGCAAGGCAAAATGGATACTGAACAATTAAGCTTGAAGGGAAAATGGAAGTCACACAAACAACCACAGTGATAGGATGCAAATTACAGTGTTATATCTGATACCAGTGAAAAGGGGCTTTCTTTTACAGATACCAAGTGTCTAGTTTTTTTAAATTTTTTTTTCCTTTTCAATTCTGAGCTTTGTCTGTTTCTCTCATCTACCACTGAATGTCAGAGTACTGTCTGCTCACAGTTCCAGATATACTCCTTCTTCTAAGTGTAACTGATCCCATCACCAAAATCATCCCTAATACTCCTGCAATTTCAGTACTTTAGCAGTTAGCAGTTTGCATTTGTTTGCTCTCCTTCTATGCAGTGTTAAGCTACAGATGCAAAAAGCCAAAACATCTCATCCTTCCTGTACTGTCAGGAGACTGATGTGACAGAGAAAAGAACTCTTACAACAGTAAAAATCTATTGAAAAAAATCAATAGTTTGTTTTCTGATTAGAAACAATAAGTTTGATTTTTTTTTTTCACCTAACACACAGTACTGATGGGTTCCATTAACGCCCATGGGGATTTTGACTTTTAATGGAGTTGTTTTTTTCAGGTATGCTAAACACATTGCTTTAGGAAGTTCTTATCAAACCAGATGAAATCCAGTGTGGAAGCTGTGTCCTTCCAACAAGTAATAAACTAAAGCCAAAAGGGGACTGTCAAAAACTTGAGCACGAGATGAGCTTTTACTATATATTAAGTAAAATTAACTCCGTTCAAAAAATAATGTCCTCAGGGACCTGACTCAGTGTTTAAGAACACACACTACTCTTACAGAGAACCAGAATTTGGTTCCCAGCACCTATCCCAGTTGGGTAGCTTACAACTGCCTATAATACCAGCTCCAAGTGAATCCATAGGCTCTCATGTCTGTGGACACGTACACACATCTGTCATTTACACACACACACACACACACACACACACACACACACACCTTAAAAATGTCTTTATTTTGTGCCTAGCTTAAACCACAAAGTAGTAAAATACCACAATGTCATTCAGCACATCTATCCACAAGTGGCTTTGCACATTCTCAGGGCTTTGTCAGGTCAGATCCTGGCAACATTGAGGACAGCATTGGGTCCATAGACATTGCCTGCTCCCATCTTAATAATGACCACTTTAGATATGGAACATATAATTAAGCTCCTTTCGCTGAGCATCTCAATGAAAGAAATTGCTAAGTAACAAGTCTGTAACCTACTTAATTAGCATAAACAAAAAAAGCACCACTCAGATTGGCCTTCCTGGAGCACCAGTGGGCCTCTTTTCATTTGCAGCATTTCGTGAGTGATTTTGTAAAGAGGAAGAGATAATGAAGACTATTACCCTGCTGCCCTATTAGCTACACTTAGCCTCGGGACTGGAAAGAATAAGAAATTAGCAGATCACTTTAGTCTTTTTGTCGTAAGAATTCTCAAAAATCATCAATTGTGAAGTAGATTTGATTCAAGATATGAGACCCATTCTATGGGTACTTAATCATAAGAAGCCACTTGTCCACCTTTTGGTCTGCAATGCTAGTGATGGTATTTGGATAAAAGAGTTTCTGGGTTGACTCTATGAAGCTTGACTCTATAGTTTGGCAGCATGGATGAGACTTAGTTTGTATTCTGGATAATACCTACTGTGTGCCTGGCATAAAGTGCAGGGAATGCTTGCCTTTCATGAAGCTTATATTTTCCTCAGAACTACAAAAACAGAATTACCAGTGGCAATCAGAGGAATCACATATTAAGATAACAGTGATTAATGTGTGTGGAGGAGGCTTTAAAATATTAAAGGATCTTAAATGGAATTGAAGTGGGCTGATTTATTCAATTTTAATGACCTTCCTAGCTTCTCAGTAGAGAAGAGAATGAGTGAAAAGGGAAGAAAACCATTTAAAAGACCTCTGGTCACCTGAGAAGGGTTGACAGTAGATATGAGCATGCAAATTTAGTGATGCTAGAGAGAAGAGTAATGAGGGAGGTCTAGGATGCAGGGCAGACAGATACAGCAGAACCAACACATAGGTCAGAAGGAAGGCATTAAAATAATGATCATGTTTCTGACAACAGAAAATATTAGCAAACATGGTACCAATGGGCACAATGAAAATTTAAAACTGTAGCTAAGTAAATAACATTTTTACTTTTAGTTGTGCCCTTTCCTTTGCTATGCCTATGTATGTCACCACATGCATGCCTGGGCCCTACAGTGGACAAACGAGGGTCTCAAATCCCTTGTGGCTGGATACACACAGTTGCCAGCTGCCATGTGAGTGCTGGTAATCATACACAAGTCTTCTGGAAGTGCTCCGAGCTCCTCAGACATCTCACCAGACCAGCAATTAATCTTTTTAAAGAAAAAAAAAATTGACTCACATATTTATATATACCAAGTGTCTATAATATACTCTCTTTCAAAAAGCCCAGTGATCCAGCCCCTGCTTAATGGAGGAAATGAACATTAATGAAATGACCCTAATGAAACTACAATTACAAACTTAAATGAGGGTCTGGAGGAAACAGAGAGTGATTCTCTGAGATTATAGAACATGTGAATCTGCCAAAGCAGCTGGGACCATGGGGGGAAAAAGGCTTTTCTGGAAGCTTAGTTCTAAATGGCAACAGTTAAATAGAATAAAATATACAGAATATGTTTGTCTATGACAAAAAGGTCATAGAGGCAGGGTCTGAGAGAGGGAGGAGAGAGAGATGCAATGAAGACAAATATTTCAATATGAGCATGTAAGGGGAGGCATGAGAATTTTCCAGTGGAAGGATGAGATCTTCTAAGACACTGTAGTCAAAAAGGAATCATGGATTCTAGCAGTCAAAACCATGTAGTACAGAGAGTAAGAGGAAGGAAATAGAAGCAGAACCTCAGAATCCAAACCAAAAAATCCTTTATGTGCAGTGATAGAAAATTTGTCCTGTGTCCCTTATGTGTGTTGCATGTAGCAAAATTCTTTATATATAATTCAGCTGGGTTTTTTTTTTTGCCAGATGTCATTGAGTTGTTACTTTATCACATAATATTTGTTTTATAATATAATAATACCATAAATGAGAGCTAATGTATGCTGGATTTCATAGAGCACTGATATGAGACTTTATTCTATGAACATATCAAACCCTCAAAGTATGAGAAGCTAACGCTGGCCCCATTGTGGAGCAGGTCTTGGAACAGATCAGTCACATAAGCTGGATGTTCTGCGGTAGTGGAGCTGATGGAACAGACTTGGACTGGGCTGTTTTTACATTGTCATCTGCAAAGTAAATGCTTAAAATTACAAAAGAAAAGGTCGAAACAGATCACAGAAAAACTCTTGCTTTCAGGGAGGGTATGATGTATCAGGCTACATTGTTAGCTAATCTCTACACATAGTTTGTAAGCTCTAGATTGGATACAGCTGAATGGTAACAATAGCATAAAGAAGACATTGTATGTCTGTGCACTGGGCATATGGTTTGTGCTTTTAAATGTTGTGTAGAGGGCCAGAAGGCAACCTTTGCACTAAGGTGCTGTCCACCTTAGTTTTTGAAATAGGGTCTCTTCATTGACCTGGAGCTCACCATTTTAGTTAGGCAGGCTGTCCTAGTGAGCCTCAGGATCCTCTTGTCTCTGCCTCCCCATTGCTTGAATTAAAAGCACATATCACTATGCCAGGTTTTATTTACATGGGTTCTAAGAATCCATGTTAAGTCTATTTCTGCAATCCAAGAGGCCATTTTTGAGATTACTTTATCTGAATGGGATATTTGGCACTTCTAGGGGTGGCAAGTTGGTGCACAAGATGATTCCAGGCTTACCAGCTTGCTAACTCAGGGGGATAAAATAGTGGTTTCATTTTTACTATTTAAGTCTGAACAAAGACTGAGTTTTGACTCTCCCCCAAAAAGACATCATTTTCTTTGAGATCTATTGAATTCTAGGGTACTATTGGCACATTAAACTGAAGACTTATAGATCATTTGCAGACTAGAGTGGAGAAAATGAATCCTGGATGGCACATGGGAGAATGTGGGAGTCAGATAGGGCTGTGAGTGGGAAGGAGACTGAGTAAGACATGACACTGCTGGACTGAACTTCAAGGAACTCTGACTTTTGTGACCAGAGTGAGGAATGTGGACTTTTGATGGTATGAAGTCTAGAGGCTAGAGAATCTGGAAGACATGGCAGAGTGAGGCCATATGAGCAGAGAGGGGAGATTAATAGAGGCAACAGCAGGTATGAAGAGGACAGAAAAATCTGCTACGTCAGCAACAAACCAAAGTTTCAATGGGAAGAGGTGCAAGGTGGTTGTGCAACAGCAATCTCGTGCATGAGATTCCTACCTCCTTTCATAAGCTCACACATTCCAAAACAATAGTTAGTGAGAGACAAAAAGCTTCTGACCTGACTTCAGACAGCTTTAATTCAAGTCTTGGGGTTGGTAGTTACCATATCTATGACTTTAGACAAGTTGTTTTCTGTTGGGTCCTACTTAGGCAATTGTGAAGGAATTTTCATAAAATAATTATTTCCTAAAGTTATTTTTTTAAAGTAAGACAAAAATATATGTTATTGCAGTGCCTCATAGAGGGCCAAAGAATATCATCAACTCTAAGTATTTTTCCTGCATTTTTCCAAAATTTCTATAAACTACAGTATTATAATTTTAACCCAGATCACCCAAAATAAGCAGCTTTATTTTATTTCAATTTAGTTATCTGAGACAGGGTCTTTACCTTGACTGGCCTTGAATTCCCTATGTAGCTGAGAAGAACCTTGAACATCAGACCCTCCTACTTCTACCTCCTACAAGGATTATATGCATGTTCCATTATTCTGAGGTTTTTTTGGTGTTCTTGATCAAATCCATGGCCTCATGTCTGCTAGGAAATCACTCTACCAACTGAGCTGCACCCCTAGCCCCAGTCAGCCTTATTTTTAACACATAAATATGTAATTAAATAGATCTTTGAAAAATCTGACTATATACTTTGTGAGAAAATTTCCCAACCAAGTGCCCATACAGATTTTTATTCACATGCTCATGAAGTTCACACACTTAAAAGTGACATGATAAAGTCATTATATGTGGTATGGTTGTTTGTAGTTTCTCTCTGAGTTTTTATAACTATGAGAAGAATTGAAACTTTGATATGTTTTCATACCTGGTCATGTCTCTTAGTGCTGTGGAAATAGCTACTGTCAATTTTGATTCTTCCTTTTGTTTGGCACTTACTATGAAGTCAGACATCATTTATAAGGACACATCGAACACTACTTTTGTCACCATGGATATTTCCCAAAGACGTCAAGATTCCTTAACAAAATCCAAACTGACTTCGTACAAAGGGTAATGGTGGGTATTCTTTTCACAACATGTGATGGAGAATGTGTGAAGCTCACAAGCATTGTTGAATTTACAAGGCTGGATTTAGTTAGAGAGGGCACAAGCCATTGTTTAAGACCTCAAACAAATTGCTTTTTTCACAGTAGTACCAGAGGCAGAGGAGCATAGCAGAGACCTCTTCAACTGTGGTCAGGGAACTAGCAACTCCTCACCATTAATGAACTATTAAACCCTAGATCAAGCTCACACTACTCCAGTCTATATTGCTTTGCAAATATAAAGAAAACCAAGATAAAGAAGGAATAGCTGGAGGATTGCTCAATAGAAAGAGTAACAGAAATTGTTCTTTCAGAAGACCCTAGTTTGGTTCTTAGCCCACATGAGGTAGGTGACAACCACCTGTAACACCAGCTCCAGAGACCCTGACACTCCTCTGGCCTTCATGGGACACTGCACATGTGGACAGATACACAAACACACATATTCATGTATAAAAAACAATTTGTTTTTTAAATTAAACAAGTAAAAAAACAGAAAGGAGGTTTAGCCGAGTGTTTCTTTTGTCTGTATCATTCACCAGCTGTGCAGTCAGGTAACAAAGATCCTAAAATTGCAAGCAGGGCCAGTAGCATGCTTTAGTGTTTGTTTACAGATTATCGACTGTCTGACAGAGAACTGAAGGCTGGGAGTTAGCAATCAGGGAAAATTAAAACTGTTTTGCTTGGAGTCAATGCCAATTAGAAAATGAATCCAGACAGAAAATAAAGCATATCTGAAATGACTGTGTAAGTCAATGGGGGAAGTCAGGGTAATAAAGAGACAACTAAGTATCTTGTTGGTCTTTTTATAGACACTTAAGCAAGGGCTTGAAAACAGGCTTGGCTCTGGAGAGGGTTTAATGATTTCTTTTACTTGAATTTATTGAATTTAGTGCAATTTTATGCTTTGCCAAATTACTCTTATCTTAGAAAACTTAGGTTAAATGTTATTAAAATATAAACATATTTTCCATTAATAAAATTTTAGTAGAAATTAGAGAAGCAAAACGCTAAAGGATCTCTTCATTAAAAAAGAAAAAGCTTCCAAAGAGCAAACTAGCCCTTTTTGTTTCTGTGTACAGTTTTTCTTATGTAATATAGGCAGCAATATTATAAATCTAATTTTCAATTTTGGTGTCTTTCTCTGTGTGTCTCTCTCTTCCTCTCGGTCCCTCCCTCTCTCCTAGTCGCCCCCACCTCTTCTAAAGCAGCTAAGGAACTCTGAGGCTTTTCCAAAACTATTTTCAGAAGGAAGGGCTTGCTTGCTTACAAGGAAATGAGGATGAAATATAAATAGAAATTAGTCTGCACCTTTCATTCCAAGAGATTTAATATTACTAATATCCAAACCCTTTCATGGATTATATACTCATAGACACATGGAAAATATATAGATTTAGTCAATGTTTTATATTTTTGCGTGAAATAAGTATTTGCTGTTTAAAAACTCAACATTACATTTTGGAGGTGAATCGTTTTAGTTGGCCTTATTGTGACTGGTGTTGAGGCCCAATTGCCTAGTGTGTGCAAAGCGCCGTGTTCGTCCCCAGCAATGCAGAAAGAAAAAAATGACATCTCACTAACTTTAGCTACTCTGCACTGTCCCTCATGACCTTCACACGAGACTTTAATTAACCCCTCCTATCAATACCATCTTTGTGTTGCTGTTTGCTCAGTCATAAAGTTAATAACCTTATTTATCCACAAATCCCATGCTATAATATGTTTATATCCAATATAAAGTATTCATTTTGATATTAATACTTTTCCAGTAGTTTGATATGTAGAATGAGAATGAACACATAAAATAAAATAAAAGCCCTAAAGCCACTGTGGACCTCTTGATACTTAGTGTATCCCTCAATCATTTCATTTGCTCTCATTTTTTAAGAAAATGAAAAGTCTAATTATCAAGAAGTTCAAAGACTAAATACCTATTGGCAAATGGAAAGACTTTTAGAATCTCACATTATTGGTTTTGTGATGCACATGTGTTGTTCAAAGTTTTCTTCACAAGAACCCCTAATGGTAGAGGAAAGCAGTGGGGACCCCATGAGGACACAACTTAGCCAGAAGCAATCTTCCACCAAGCAAGGGATGTCTTTGAAGTCTGGTATTTTTATCTTAAATATTCATGTGAAGTCTTATTTTAATAAAAAAGTTATTTTAGATTATATAAATATCTAGTGCATTTGACACCCCATAGCTTTGAATGGACTCTAGGTGAGTGGCTCGATGCTCGGAGACTCTAGAAGCCCCACTAGAAACTAACACAAAGTGTTTCTTTACAAGGTTTTACTAATTTTAAAGTATTTGTCAAAGTCATGATACCTGCTGTTTCAACTAGCATATTCCTGTAATGTATTAAGATATAATTTAAGACCTAATTTTTCACCTGTCTTTGTCAGGGCTCTAACAAGCAGCAGAAACCTATGTAAGTGACAGTTATGCACTGTGCATGGGAGGGGAACTCTTACTACAATGCAGATGCAGTTCCTAGTAGAACAAATTCAGAAAGGTTTGTAGCCATATCATAATGCAGAAAATATTCAGTCCAACTTCAAAAGTCCCCATAGTCTATAAGTCTCTACAATGTTTAAAAGTCCAAAGGGCAAAATCTCTTCTGAGACTCAAATGATCTCTTAACCGTAATGCCCTATACATTCAAAATCAAAAAGCAGATCATATACTTCTAACATATAATGGCACAGGATATGCATTACTGTTCCAACAGGGAGGAAAGGGAGCATAGTGAGGAATTGGACAAAAGGAAGACCAAAAACCAGCTGGGCAAACTACAAGCTTGCATCTTCATCTCTTATGTCAAATCCTTCTTCAGATCTCCAATTCTTTTCAGCTTTGACAGCAACACACTTCTCTTTCTTGGTCTGCTTCCATTCCCTATTAGCAGCTTTCCTTGGCAGGTATCCCATGGCTCTGGCATCTCCAACATTATGGGGTCTCCAAGGCAATTCAGGTTCACTTCACAGCTTCACACAATGGCTTCTCTAGGTCTCCACTCAAGGACACACCGCCACATGTCTTTCCTTAGTCACAGAGGGAGATTCCATAAGCACTTGCATCTTTGACTCTCAAACCAGAACCACAGGGCAGAAGCTTCCAATTCTGCTGCTTTCTGGTGCTGGAACATGCCCCCTCATTTAAATACATTTTAACCATCTTTCTGTTTTTGATAATTTCCTTCATTGCCTAAGCTTGACTGTCCTGAAACTCACTCTGTAGACCAGGCTGGCCTTGAATTCTAAAATGAGCCTGCCTCTACCTTCTGAGTACTGACTTAAAGGCAAGTACCACTGCACCTGGCCCTAAGTTTTCTTTAATTCCTTTTCACAAGTTGGAAGCTTAGCTGTGTGGGGTCTTTCCCTGAGGTCACCACTCAATTTATTCCATTAAGTATCAGGCTTTAAAAAAAAATTTCTTCCTGGTAGTCCTTCAACTGTACATTTTATGTTTTTCCTTGTTCAGATTGTCCTTTCTTAGTATAGGTCTGCAAAACACTGGCCACTAATGACTAACCAATGTAGTCAATGCTAGGTTGTTTTGAAATGTCCTCTGTCAAAGCTGTTAACTCATAACTCTTCAATTTAGCCTCAGGAAGAATTTTTGGACAAGAGCCAAAAGCATCCACATTCTTCACCAAAATATCACAAGAAATTTCTAGGCAACATAGTAATATTCTTCTCCTCTGAAAACTCTTGGGCCAGGCCCCAACAGTTGAAATAACCCTTGGTACCACTATCTTCAATGCTCCTACTAGGATGACCCATTAAGCCCCTGCTTAAAAAGCCCAATTGCTTTTTTAAGTTCATTGTGCCAAAATGTTCCATATTCCTCCAAAAAATCATGTGCAAATCACAGCAAATAACCCAGTGCCTGGTACAAACTTCTGTCTTAGTTAGGGTTTTATTGCTGTGAAAAGAAACCATATCAAATATTTAAAAATTGGAAAAATTTAATTGAACTTGGCCTACATTTCAGAAATTTAGTCTATTATCATCATGGCAGAGAACATGATAGCATGCAGGCAGACATGGTGCTGGAAAGGTAGCTGAGAGTTCTACATCTGGGTCCACAAGGCAGCAAAATGAGAAAGTGACACTGAGCCTGGCTTGAGCATTTGAAACCTTAAAGCCAATCCCTAGTAACGTACTTCCTCCAACAAGGCCACACTTCCCAACAGGGCCTCTCTCTGTGAGCCTACAGGAGCCATTTTCATTCAAACCATCAGTTTCTTTTCAAAAGTTTCTCTTTTGTTTGCTCCTTACTTGATTAACTATGATGTGCGTAAATATGCTTTTCTTTTAAATAACTCATACATTTTTCATATACCCTTTAATAGATACTTTGATAATTCTAATGCAGTATCTAAAGTTCATATCTGCAAGTGCTGATACCTTGGGATATCTTGAGGCTAACTTCAATCCTTGGTTCTTTCATTTTGTAATTTTCCAAATTCTACAATGCTTTTTCTGTTGTGACATTTCTAAATACTCACTCCTTTTTATTTCATTCTTTTTATTTCATTCTTCTTAATGATCCATAATTATCCATATGATGGTGCTTCTACTTCTCACATCCACATCTCATGAAGCATATGAAAATAGAAGATACTGCAATGTAGAAACTCAAACTATAGAGTGAAAGATAGAGTTTAGAAATTTAAAAGCCCTAAATAATTTATTAGGCTTGGATTAACAAATATATAGATGTCAGAGCCCCCAAAGTTGCTCTCATAGATGATTCTGAGCTACCATACAGTTCCTGAGAGCTGAATTTGGCTCCTCTACTAGAGTAGCAGTGCTCTCAACCAATACACCACCTCTTCAGCAACTGCTTTTCAGTTGTGACTTATATGCACTATCTTTCCTTCGTGAAGGCAAAGAAATGCAATAGTTGTCCACCACCCTCTACATTTTAGACATGGTTCTAATCCACTGGAATAACTTGAATTTCTACATGTTTTTCCAAAAAACTGATCAATAAGACTCAAAAATTCAAGCATTTATATCTAAGCTCTGTTCACTTCCAGTGTGTGAGAGATAAGTAGGGTGATATTCCCAAACCTGTAAAACCAAATGGACATAGACATGGACACGAAGATATTTAAGACATTTTACTGCTTTCTTTCACATTTGGCTTCCTAATTACTAATTTCCAAGGATAGATTTGAAGGTTGCTTGCAAAGCTGGTCACTTTAACTCTAGTTGGTTCTCTGTGCAGCTTTTCTAGAGGCATGACAATTGTTAGAAGAATTGATTCCAGGGCCTCTAGTTACCACTTTAGGTTGCCAGTTGATTATTTGAAGTAAATATATTGACAGTAGAATTATTTTCTGAATGAAAAATGTTTTATACAATTAAAATAACTTTTCTACTTCTTCACTGTAATTAAGAAAATAAATGGTTAATCATATTTGTGTATGTTCTCAAGGAGAATGTAGCAACATTCTCCTTTAATATCAGAATTTTTCTTTGCTTTACAAATTACCAGCTTCAGAAAATGTAATGAAATAAGTAGTATGCAAATGAGACATATTTGATCCAGTGGATTTGTTATTTTACTTTTTATTGTTATTATTATTGTGTGAACACATGAGTTATATGTGTACACATGTGGCAAGGCATATATGTGGTTGTCAGAGAAAAACTTTGTGGAGTCAGTTCTCACCTCCCACTTTTACATGGATTTCAAGTATTGAGCTAAGGTCCTCAAATGTGTGTCATTTGGGGGGAAACACCTTCACTGGCTGAGCCATTGTACTGGCTCCCCCGTGGATTCATTCTTCACAATAGGAAAATGCTGGACAGCTAAAGATATCATGAATCAACCAGTACAAGAGAGCAAACTCTTAGGCATCTCTTTGATAAATTATAACTATTTTATAGATATTTTTATCAATAAGTAAAAATTTACTATGGCCAGTTGAGGCTAACTATTTAGTACTGCAAAAATTTTGACCTAAGAAGTGCTTGAAAGAAATACTAGGGTCAAAATTTAAAGTTGACATTTGATCTTGTCAGGATGTTTGGGATGATGACCTCTATGAGGTTAACACAGGAATGAATTAATCATGGAGAAAGCATATTTTTTGAACAAAATTAAGAAACTGGGGAAGAGTGGGCAAGATGGCTTTGATGGTAAAGGTACTTGTCACCAAACCTGAGAAACTAAGTTTGATTCCCAGAACCTCCTCCATGGTAGAAGGAGAGAGTGCATCTACCTAGCCACACCCCTATACCCCTACATACATATAATATAAATGAACATATGTAAAAAGTAAATTTTATAAAAATTAAATTTTATACTATTTGATAGACTAGTAAGGAAATTAAGTTGATTTAATTTATAAATTAATTTATAGTTCATTTAAGAATACTTCTTTCTCAATGTCTGTTGCTACAATAAATCAAGTATATTAATAAAGTATGAGAGGCTTTTTGCTTACACATAGTGAAGTCCTTAGAAGCTCTTTCTATTAACACATCATGACATGCCATAGAACATAATGGATTCTGCCCCACCTGACCCCACCCGACCCCACCCTCACTGCCCAGTCTAAACTTAGGTGGATAAGTACCCCAGTGGCTACAGCAGCAACGGGCTTTGCAACAGGTGGGAAGGCTCATGAGTCATCCACACTCTTCCAATAACTCATTCTCAGACTGAATTCCAGCATTCTGACAAAGGAACTTGACTTCTGGAAATTTCTAACTTCAGGCTCATATCAAAAAGAAGATAAAAATGCATTACAAAGTTTTAGAGGTTTTTTTCCCCCTCAGAAGAATCAAAATCCCCACTTGTCTTATGATTTTCAATTTAGATAAGTCTCACGGAGGCCCACAAATCAGTTTCCCATCCATAGGAAAAAACACAGACACAGTTCCTAAGCCAGAAATGCCTTAGCTTCTCCCAAAGAAATAACTAGTTTTGTTTTCTGCCCAAGATTTATGCTCAGTCTGAGTAGAATACGAACTTGCTTGTTTATTTATTGTGTATCTTCAGGAGTCTGTGAAGACATATAGTTGCCTCTTAGAGCTGAAGAAGCCAAACTGTGGCCTGTATTTTGGTTTTGTAATAAAATGTTCATGTCGTTTTAGTGTTGAGAATTAAGAAAAGCATTCATGCCTGTTTATGTATTGTCTGCTGGTGCTCTGAAGCACCAGGTGATAAAGCTGAATAGTTAAAAAGAGATGGTTTAGCTTGATGACTATTCAATGTCTGATCTTAGTCTCATTAGTGTTGCTACAGCAGAATACCTGGGACATTATAATTCATAAAAAAGAGGGAACTGTTTCATACAGTTCCGGTTCTAGACGGTAGAAAATCCGAAGAAGAAAATTCTGCAACTGGCAAAATCCTGGCTGTGGCATCCCATGCTGGAAGGTAGAATGGATCAAGGAAATTGAAAGAGCAGGAGAGAAGGGGGAGGGGAGAGAGGAAAAGAGAGAGAGAAAAGAAGAGAGGAGGGGAGGGAGAGAAAAGGATTGAAAAGGAGAGAAGAAAGAAGGAGCAGAAGGATGGAGAGGGGAGGAGAGGAGAGGAGAGGAAGCTACCTGCTCTTTTGAAAATAACAATAATTCACATCCCAGGGCAGAGTACTCATAATCTACTCACATTTTACATTGCCTTGGGAATTAAGTTTCTAACACCTGGTTTTTTGGGGGGTTAGGTACTCAAACCATAGCAAAACCATTTCCAAAAAAGAAAACATGAGTCCTGCTTTAGAAATAGAAAAAGGTCTCACAGAAAAATTTGTTTTCCTTCACATAGATGGCAAACTCTTAGATATAGATGAGGTTAGTCAGGTGGAACATGGGAGAGGGTGTGGGATAATTTTCCCCATGCAGCACTTTCCAGGTTTACAAATCTCAAGGTCCTTCTCTGTCCTGAAAATAATCTGATGCAGGAGACTTGCTTTCCCCTGTTGTCCTTATTTATGGTACACCTTCCCTCATATGGAGAAAAGAACATAAATAAAGTAGTCTGTGCCTAGCTCACTTATCACACAAGTTAGGAGCGACCAATATCAGGATTTGACAGCATGGAAATTTGGCTCAGAGCACGCTGTCAGGTTGCCACTCTGACTTCTCCCCTCTGGATCAGTAGAGCCACCTACCACTGGCTGAACTTTGTAATAGGGCCCTATTGTAAATCTATGATAGGATCTTTCCATTTGACCACTTGCAACTGAGCTAAATTTATTTCTCCTCTGACCTTTACATAGGTCTAATCAGCTAGAAAAAAAGAATTTTTAGCACACCTTCTTTCAGGGGACGAGTGGAGTCTTTAGATATTTTTTTACAAGGGCACTTTCAAAACTTGATTTTTGGAGTTTTTAAAAGACAGAAACTTGTCACTGCTGGGAAATGAGATGAGTCACCGGAGGGTTATCACAGGATCCCAGGAGTGTGAGAAAATTGGTACAAAAAACTTTACAAAAGTCTCTGTAGATAAAATTAGTAGACTGAGAACAGCCGATACCTTTACAAGTTTGTTATGTTCCTCTTGAGGGCCAAGAAAGTGGAAAAACCAGTCTCTAACCTACAGTGCTAGACTGGACCTTGGGTTTGGGGGAACTGCTGGATGTTCCTGGAATTATAGTGCTTTGAAATGGCTTGAGTATCGGGGTCAATGGTGCAGGCATCCCTTGAGCAACATAAACAAACCAACCCCACAACTCATCACTGGGCCCATATCATTGGTACTGTATCAAGGTGAGGAGGAGAGACTGAGACACAAACTTTAGAATTTTAGGTACACCAAAAACGTCAGCTATTAATAACTTGTGTGCCATACTTTTAAAAATAATAAGAATAAATATAAATTTCTCAGTTAAAAGAATCAAAATCTTAAATAACAGCAGGCCGTTGTTTGCTTTATGCTCTGGCATTAATTTACATTATTATACCATAGGGAAAATCAAATCATTCATTCCTTTTCTTGGTGGCTGTCAAGTTGCAATCCTGTAGATGACTTAGGGTTAACAAATGGTCTGTGAATAGCTTGAGCAGTACATTACTTTATTTCCAGTCATGTTTCAAAATTATTGGGCTTTGTATTGATATTTTTGCACTTTATTGAAACAGTAGAATGTTGTATTGATAAATATGTTTAGGAGCATGCAGATTACCTCTTCCCTCAGACTCCAAAATAGTCCCAAAGCATTGTATATTTCTGTAATTTAAAAATAATTCTGCTCAAGCTGTGCAGTGGTGGCACACACCTTTAATCCCATCACTCGATAGGCAGAAGTAGGTAGATCTCTGTGAGTTCCAGGACAGCCTGGTCTACAGAGTGAGTTCTAGGACAGCCAGAGTTACAACAGAGAAACCCTGTCTAAAAGAAAACAACAAAAAAATACCCAAAAAACCATAAACCAATAATTCTACTCCTAGTAGGTCAGGTACAAACAACAGATGAAGATTATTTGAATAGTCTTGGACTATTGTGGCATAGTTAAATTTACTGGGATAACAGGGTAAAACCTGTGAGTGGCTTCTACATTGATCTTAAGTCAGGTGGTTCACTTCTCCAGAAAAGAAGGAATCTTGGTGAGCCCAGGAATCCCTTTCCTTTTAGGCTCATTCCTCTACTACTCCTTTAGTAATGGTACCTCACAGTCTATGAGAAGTCGCCAGCTCAAATATCTACACTTAGAGTAGCTTCCCAACTGAGGGAAGGATGTTTGGCAAGGGCCATCAGAAAGGATGAGGGGTGGGGCTGGAGAGATGACTCAACAGTTAAGATCAAATACTGCTCTTACAGAGGACTAACAGAGGACTTCAGTCCCATCATTCATATTTGGAGGCTCAAAAATATCTGATACTCAAGCTCCAAGGGATCCAGCACCCTGTTGTGGCCTCCAAGAGCACCTATACTTAAACATGCACTCAATTAAATATAGACTAAATCTAAGAGAGAGAGAGAGAGAGGATGGCAGTTAAGCATACTCAAGTCGAGTCGTTAGTGGAGAAAGACCCAGTGTTTTGTGACTTCCCAACCCATTATAAATGCAAGTATTAAGGGCTGATCATTAATTTGAAAATTTACAACAAACTCACATCAGATATATTTTTAAGTGGTTTGCCCTCTTATCTTTACCTCTGGTTTCTCCTGTACATTCTCAAGATTAGAGGAGAATGGGACTCTGGTGCGAGGGTGAAAAGGCTCCAGAGAGGACTCCTTAAAACTATTAACGGGGAGCACACTAACATCCCAGGATGTGCAAAGAACTCTGTTAGATACTGAAAAAAATGGTAGGACTTTTGTGATGATTTTTTTATCATTTCACAACACCTATTTTTAAAGCATATACCTACATTGGTATTATATATATATATATATATTATATATATATATATATATAATAAAATATGAAATATTTATAATACATATTTATAAGTATATAAATTATAAATAAATATCCATGTAGTAGTTATACATACTTAAAGACTTTAGAGTGAAATACAATTTAGCATGATGCCACAACTAAAATCCAAGAAATATTGTCTTTCCCAGAGCTGAGATGCTGCCTGAATGCACACCTCTTGCATGTTACAGTGACCTGAAGAGTCTGTCTGCACTTTTTTCCTAGCCTAGCATTAACCAAGGCTTGATTGTGCTGTGCTAGCTCCAGTACCTAGGAACTCCTATTGTGGAAAGGAGATGAGGCTTGGGAAGGAAAAAAGGTTCTCCTGAGATAGTATGTTTTTGAATTACCTATCAGGAATCAAAGTAAGTTTGAAAGAGTCTTCTCATCCCTCATCCATGTTAGACTGTTTGTCTATAGTATACTATATCATTACTGGGGTGCCATATTGATTTCATCAATGCAGAATGAACTCTCACATCATAAAATTCCTTAGAGGACCTCATATAAAACCATATGCCAGGTACCACCATGGCCCAGACACAGAAAAGCAATCCTTTTATAGACAGTCATTTGGTTCTTGGTTCTTAAAATGATTTATTAAGGACTCTACAGGCTCCAGGAAGTATCTTACATTTCTCATATAGACAGTCACTTAATTCTGAACATGAAACTGAGCCAATACTATGTCTATGTCTATTCATTAATATGAAAACACCAGGCTTCAGAGGGAATAAGTGACTTGCCTTGAGTCTTATAACTCCAGGAAGTGATGTCAGTACAGTTCTGTCAGGGTGTCCAGCTCATGATTAAAAAGGCTATAGTCTTCTGTATTCCAGCTACCTCAGCAAAGTAAGGTCAGAACCCTTGCTGTGCAGCAGCTAACCTGTAGTCTCTATGTTTGTAAACAGTCTTGAGCACTGCTGGATTTTTCTCCTTTTTTCTCAAGGTACTCTGATATCAACTTGAGATAATCGACAAAAGGTTACAATTACCAAAGAATACTTTTATTTATTGGGTTTTATGGAAGCCTTTAAACTTCCCATGCTTAACCAAGCTTCTTTCTTTTTCCATCAAGATAGATAAATCAATGTATAAAGAAGTGACATTTTGCCCTTTAGTATCAACATCCCCTTTTAATTTCTAGTTTTGGAGATCAAACACAGGGTTGTATAAATGCTCTACCATGCAGACTCAGTTTGCCCCTTTCCAGTTTGTCCTTCAGTGTTCATATACCCCTGTATATTTTAAATAAATGATTTTTAAATGTCTTCCTATATAAATGCATGTATGTGTGCTGTGTTTTTGATGGTAACATGGTATTAATTCACTTTTCATATAGTTTTTAAAGGTCTCCCTGCTGTTCTAGAAATTAGGTCTCTGCCTTCATGTCATACGCATTTTTGTAATGGAAATATTATGAGAGTACTTTGAAATGTATAATAAGGGGGTTAGGAGATGGCACAGTTGGTAAAGTGATTGCTGTGTGACTATGAGGGCCTGAGTTCTATGCCTGAACCCCATGTATAAAGCTAAGTGTTGTGGTATACACCTGTAATTCCGTGCTTGGGTGGCAGAGGCAGGGAATACTTGGAGGTCTATGTGTAGAACCCCAGGTCTTAGTAAGAAAATTTGTCTCAAAAATCAAGGCAGATGGCTTCTGAGGAATGATATCTGAGCGTGACCTCTGGCTTCCACATGTATGACACACAAGTAAACACACACACATGCACACACACACACACACAAACATACATGCATACATATATATACAAAGTCTACAACCAAATCTATAAATAAAAGTGTATATAAGGTTAAGAGTGTGTAAAATTTAGATTGTAATATTGTCATATTTCAAAAGCATTGATGAGCTGAAGTACATACACATTCCCTCTGGGGATGAGCATTTATTCTGCTGTGAAAACACAAAGCGCAGAGTATCATTGTAATGTCATCTTTCTTCCATGGGCAGATATACTGTTGTGAATGAACTTCATACAGATTCAGGATGGGGGATTTTTATTGCCTTTAAGAAACATTCAAACTCCGTGTGGTTGCTTGACTGTGAGCTGTAAGGTACCCTGCCAGGATATGAGATGCTACTAATTTGAAGATTTCTGATCCAGAAGGGTGCCAATAAGTGGCTAAAGTGATAAAGGCAGAGATGGACCTCTGTGCTGGGTTGGGCATGCCAGCTTTGCCTGTTCCTCAGTCTGAGTACAATGTCTTCACGGGGAGACATTCTTACTAAGCACATTCCCTTTCTCCTCTGCTCTTTCTCCCTGCTGTTACAAGCAGCAGCTTAGCTGCAATACAAGCAATGTCACTGTTACCTCTCTTGGACCTTGTCATATTTTATTCTGGGCCTGAGGTTTCACAGATTGTTAGCAACTATCAGCTATAAAAATAGCCCACTTGTAATAAAGGACATGAAAATGCAGAATGGGTCTGGGCTCTAAGAGCTGTGCTGTTAATCTTAGCAGAACTGTGAAGTACTGACCAAGGCAAAATAAAACTTGGGTGAGGGAAAGGGGGCCCAAAGAGAGCACTTGGATGACAAGGGATGATGTATCATTTCACCCCTTGGAGGTGTGAGAAAGATACTAATTTTATGATCAAGTTCTCATTTATTTCCCTGCCTTTACAAGAAAAACAGCACTCAACTGTGTATATCTGATGGAGCATTAAAAATATTTATTTTTTGCTCTGGTTAATTGCAGAATCCAAAGATAGCTGCCGTGTTTCCTAATACTGCCTTCCCGTTCAATTGAATAAATGTCAACTTGGAACTCAGAAAGAAAAATGCCATTAGGGAATCCTCTGAAATACAAAATATTCAGACATCTCACTGTCTCAGGAAGGATTCTTGAAACTATTGGGCACATTATGTCCTGAATCCAGGGGTAAAGGTTTTAAAGTTTTCATTTGAATGGTACACTGTTATTTCCAATCAGGCATACTTTGGATTTATAGTAATAATAGCTTCCGATTATGCATAACACAATTCTGTCAAAAAGCAATCTGGTGCATGAGACGTTCTTAATATTATAAGAGGAAGACTCAGATACAATGTGGATGCTAATTGCAGGACAAGGTGAGCTTCTCTATCATTAAAACATGAACAAAGAGAATATATATGCTAAAACTGGTGGATATTCATCCTTGTATCATCTCTTATTTGGGATAAGGGAAAGGATAGATAGAAAAAAAATGATAGATAGATAGATAGATAGATAGATAGATAGACAGATAGATAGATAGATAGATAGATAGATAGATGACAGGCAGATGTAGATACAAATGTATGTATAGCATACACACATTATATGTAAAAACATTTATATGTATGTATTCAGATGATGTGTGTAGGTTTCAAAAGTGTCCTTGTATTACTTATTTTTTGTTGTTATTACAGAGTACTCAGACAGAAGAAAATTTTGAGGAGAAAGAGATTAAGTTTTTGTCTTACAGTTCCAGAAGTGATAGAGTCCGTCAGATGGGGAAGGCATGACAGCAGAAGCATTAAGATGGACATTCACATTTCATCTACACATGGGGTGCAGAGAGATCAGGAGGTGGGGATGATTATAAAACCTCAAAGCCCACCTCCAAAGACCTACTTCCTATATCAAGGCTCTAACACTGAAAGGTTCTATAACCTTTCCAAACAGAACCACAAGCTATGAGCCAGCTGTTCAAGTATTTGAGCATGTAGGGACCATCTTTCATTCAAGCCACGGTAGCTCCTTTGTGCACAACACAGGATCCAACCATTTTTTGGAACAGTAGATTCCCACTCAAATAGCTGTCTACAGTAGCCACCAAGCCTTGATGTTAAGGGAGACTCTCACTCTGCATTTGTAGTTTAAATGTCTTTTTCTTCCTCCCTTCCTTCCTCCCTCCCTTCCTTCCTTCCTTCCTTCCTTCCTTCCTTCCTTCCTTCCTTCCTTCCTTCCTTCCTTCCTTCCCTTCCCTTCCCTTCCCTCCTCTCCCCTCCCCTCCCCTCCCCCTTTCTTTCTTTCTTTCTTTCTTTCTTTCTTTCTTTCTTTCTTTCTTTCTTTCTTTCTTTCTTTCTTTCTTTCTTTCCTTCCTTCTTTTCTTGCTTGCTTGCTTGCTTGCTTGCTTGCTTGCTTGCTTGCTTGCTTGCTTTTCAAGACATGGTTTCTCTGTATAGCCCTAGCTGCCCTGGAACTTGCTTTGTAAACCATGCTGGCCTCAAACTCACAGAGATTCACTTGTTTCTGCCTCCCAAGTGCTGGGATTAAGGGTGTGAGCCACCATGCCCAGTATAATATCCTAATGGTAACTTTCTGAGGACTTTTACTTGCATGGGAAACTAATCAGAAAGATAGATATATCTGTTAATACTCATCATGTTCTCCTTCCTGTACTCTCCAGTAATGCATGTTTTCAAAATAGCATGGTTTAATTCTTTCTCATAACAAAGTACCTCGTGAATTAGTTTTCCTTCCCACTGCATTAATTGGAGTGAAAAGTCATTACTAGAGAAAAAACATCCAGCAAGATTAATTTGGAAGCAGTTCCCAGATTAAGAGTATGACATCTATCTATCTATCTATCTATCTATCTATCTATCTATCTAAATAAATAAATATATAATATATATATATATATATATATATATATATATATATGACACCAGGTGTAGAAAAGAATTATACATATGGGGTGCAGCCTTTTATGCTAAATCCAGATGTTAAGTTGGTATACTGGCTAGTTTTATGTCAATTTGACACAAGCTAGAGACATCAGAGAGGAGGGAGCCTCAACTGAGAAAACACTTACATAAGATCAGGATGTAGGCAAGCCTGTAGGGCATTGTCTTAATTAGTAATTGATAGGGGAGGACCAACCCCATTGTGAGTGGGGGCATCCCTGGACTGGTGGTGCTGGGTTCTATAGGAAGGTGAGCTGAGAAGGCATGAGGGGCAAGCCAGTAAACAACACCCCTCCATGGCCTCTGCAGCAGCTTCTGCCTCCAGGTTCCTGCCCTTCTTGTGTTCCTGTCCTGACTTCCTTCAATAATTATGTGGAAGTTAAAGTCAAATAAACTTTTTCCTCCCCAACTTGATTTTTGGTCATGGTGTCTCATTGTAGCAATAAAAACCCTAACTAAGACAAACTGATACCGGGAACTGAGGTGTTGCTGTGTTAAGTTGGCCATGTTTTGTTTGGAGGAATATGGAACACTTTGGGACTTTGAACTAAAAGAAAGCAATTGGGCATTTTAAGTGGTGTTCATGGGCCATCGAAACATCGAAGACACTGATGCTTGGGGTTATTTCAACTGCGGGGGCCTGGCTCAAAAGTTTTCAGAAGAGAAAGTGATTAGTATATGTACTAGATATCATTCTTGTGATATTTTGGTGAAGAATGTGGCTGCTTTCTGCCCTTGTCCAAAAAAATCTGTCTGAGGCTAAATTGAAAACTTTTATATTCACAGCACTGGCAGAGGAGATTTCTAGACAGCCTATTATTGGATGTGTTGCTTGGTTATTAGTGGCCACAGTTAGGCCACTGTATGTTGTGCCATTGTATGTTGGAAGTGTGTGATCTCCTCTTTGCTTTTTGATTTTACAAGGGGTTATAGCTAAGAGATTGCTATTAGTATCAGAGACTTTGAACTTTGGAATTTTTCAGTGTTGAGACTGTGATAGGCTGTGGGGACTCTTGAAGTTGGACTAAATGCATTTTGTATTATGATATTGCTACAAGTCTATGGAGCTCAGGGAATTGTTTGAATGAAAATGGCTCTCAGGCTCCAAAACAGTGGCATAATTTAAAAGGATTAGGATCATGTAGCCTTGTTGGAATAGGTGTGTCCTTGTTGGAGGAAGTGTGTCCCTGGAAGTGGGCTTTGAGGCATCAGAATCTCAAGCCAAGCCCAGTGGCTCACTCTATCTTCCTTTTGCCTGAGGATCCAGGTGTAGAACTCTTTGCTCCTTCTCCAGCACCATGTCTGCTTGTGTTCCACCATGCTTCCTGCCATAATGATAATGGACTGAACCTCTGAACCTGTAATCCAGCCCCAGTTAAATGTTTTCCTAAGAGTTGCTGTGGTCATGGAATCTCTTCACAGCAATAGACACCCCAGTGGAAACAGTCAGCCATGAGTTACATTCATCAAAAACTAGACCTGCTGATGTCATGAACATGTTTTATGTCATCATATCAGGTGTTTTCTTTGTTCAATTGTAAACTATCTCAGTGTAGGCATAGAGCTGAAGAGTAATTTCCATTCTTTTGTTTTCACAAAGCTACAATTTCATCAAAGTTTTTTTTTCCAGTAGTTCCAACATAAATCCAATATGCTAAAGTTCATTAATGTACCTCAAGTCAAATTTCTAGCATAGCTGGGACATGAAATAGTGGATAAATGTATTTGTTGCCATGACTGACAGACTGAGTTTGATCTCCATATATATATGGAGAGAGTGAGGGGAGAGACAAAAAATAATTCCCAGCATAAACTAACCATTATCAGAGAGAATATGCTAATTAGCAAATACAAGGCCTTGGATCCATTTCTGGCATCAAGATATGAAGTCAACCTCAAACTCTGTAACATTGAAGAGGTCAATTCCCCACATAACAACAGAACTCCCCTTTAAAAGGAGGCAGAATACTTCCCTTCAGTTAAATAGCAAAGGCATCAGGCATCTGTTACATTTTAATTTGGGTCTTTATTTTACTTTCTGAAGCAACACAAACAAATTCTACTGCTTATATTATCACTTCCTGAGCCACTTACTTTATCAGAAAAAAAAAAGTTTTACGTTAAAGATCATCTTATTCCACACAGCTCAGTCCCTCGGAGGTGGTAGACACTTCAAAATGTTTCCTAAATAAATGAATAAGAAATTGAATGAATGGCTTGGATACCTGTTTTTAGCCAACCTGGTTTTAAGAAATATATTCTCCCAAAGATAATAGAAGGGAAATTGTAAGACAGCTGGATGTGTTTTACTGCTTTGTAGCATGAACAAAGCAAAGAACTCAATTAGCTGTGATATGCTTGGGTGTTATTTGATACTTAATTGGATAATTACTGTTTTGGGCCAAGGAGTTTTATCTTTTACTCTAATTATTAATATTTGTTTTATGACTGCACTTAAAAATTCTTTTAGTAAGGGAGAGAACATTTTCTTTCCTTCCGAAATGAAACGTAGCATGCTTATCTGTCCTATAACTGAAAGGTTCAGTTGGATGTTGCAGTTTACAATATTTTTACTTTTACTATAAATAGGTGGGAACTGTCTTAAGTAAAGAAATGCATTGTTTGCACAGGGCTCTGTATGTGGTGCTAGTGGCTGAAGCTTTCATCTGGGTTTACTATGTTCCAGAAACAATTCCAGGTTAAAATTACTGTTGTGATGATCAAAAGGAGTGCCTTCCCTTAAGTTTAATAACAACTCTGTAAGCCAGCGGGCCCTCTTTCTTCTGAGACTGTCACACATAGCTGGGACAATTAACTAATTAGAAGATACATGCAGATGGTTGTTTTGGAGGGAAGGTTAGTACCCATGACTCGGTGATCTCTCAAGAGCAAGTCGATGCCGGGCCTGAAGAAAGAACACTATGCCGTTTTCATTCATTAGTAGTATTTTGACAGTGCAAACTGAGTTGAACTGTTTGTGGGGGGGCCTTTATTCAACATTATGATTAGACAATTCTTATGCAGAATTGTATTCAGGCACATCTTCATGCTTCTGTGTCTCTCCTTTACTATTTCTGGACATTTTTCTGCCCACTGCCATTCCCTCTTCCTGGCATTTGGTCTCAAACCTTCCCTGTGAAACTGAAATGATGCCAAGCATTTTACCATGCCACTTTCTGCCATTACAACTTCTGTTGACCTCACGGAGTTCTTAACAGGTATTGCATATTCATGGTCATTGTTAAGTGCATTCTTCTGTAGATATAGCATGGTTCTGTCATCCTCCATGCCACTATGTAGATCTGAAGTCTTGCCTTCATACAGTCAGACATTGAATGATGACATTGCGGCTAACTGCAGACTGTATATACAAGGGTGATCCCATAAGATTGTAACTGAGCTGAAACATTAGCACACCTAGAGGTGTTTTGCAGTCATGAAATTTCATTTTGTTGCATTAATGTAAACAAATCCAGGATGCTGCCAATCATATAAAAGTTTAATGTGCAATTTTGAACAACACATATTTGATAACGTTAATAAGTAATTTTACAACTGGTTTGTATATTTACTATATTAAACTTTTTAATCATTATTTTAGTGCATACTCCTTTTCTTTACAAAAAAGTGAAAACCGTGAAACAACTTTAGGCAGACCATCCAGAAAGCATCCAGACAAAGGTGCTAGAATCAGGGATGGGTGGTTCATATGGAATATTGCCTTGAAGATCTAATAGGACAGCGTGTGGAGGGGAAAGACTGATGTGGGTGATCATGACCCTGTGTAGGTCCAGGCTAATGTGATTGTTCGTGCCTTAGCTGCTTACAGAATGAGCAAAAAAAAAAAATTAACAAGGTTTAAGCTAAAATATTTTAAAGTGGAAAAATACTGGGAATAAAGATATGAGATGTTTCTGAGGACCCAAGAACCATTGATATGGTTTGGAAGAAAAGTGCTATTTAATGGTTAGAGCATATAGCACTCTGAAACAAGACCAGTTAAGGGACTGCTCTTAGGAAGGGAGATGGTAACAAGGAGAAAATTGAGTATAGGATCATCTCTTTATGTTCTTTGTGTTTATACAACATGAGTTGATTATGTACTAGAAGTCAGAGGGTAGGGACACCAATGAAAGAAAGAGAAAAAATTCCATGTTTTTGTGGGGTCTGCATTCTGTAAGACAAAAGCACACAACTAAGGGCAAACTCATATAACCTGTAGTAGAAACAAGTGATGAGAAAAATGAGTGGAGGAGGCTTGGATGCATAAAGAGGAGTGTGTTTAGCTTATACAGAGGCTTTCATAGTAACTTGGTAGCACTACGTTCTCTCTCTCTTCCTCTTCCTTTCTCTCTCTCTCTCTCTCTCTCTCTCTCTCTCTCTCTCTCTCTCTCTCCTTTCTCTGTGTGTGTGTGAGAGAGAGGAGGGGAAAGAAAGAGAGAACAACCTCAGATATTGTTCCTCAGAAGTCCTCCATCTTTTAAGTATCTATCATCTATCAGCTATCTATCATCTACCTGTCTGTCTGTCTATCTGTCTATCTATAATCTATCTATCTATCTATCTATCTATCTATCTATCTATCTATCTATCATCTATCTTTTGGGAAGAGGGCACTGGTGCTACAATAGACATGTAGAGGTCAGAGAACAACTTGAAGAAATCTGTTGTCTCCTTCCATCATTTTGGTTATGGAGATCAAACTCAAGTTTTCAGTCTGTGCCATCTTGCTGGGGCCCTTCTTGGTTGGTTGGTTGATTGGTTGGTTGGTTGGTTGGTATTGAGACAGAGTTTTGCATTGGTTTAGAGCAAGTGCCAGGTAAACTAGTCTGTCTCTTTTCCAGTACTGGGATTATGTGCTGCTGTGCTCTTTGTTTGTATCTGTGTGTAGTGTGACAAAACTTTTCTTGGGGAGGTCCAACATATGTGTCTACTTACTCCAAACAGGGATCCCACAACAGGCCAAAGTATCAATATCCCCACAGACCACCTTGGTGAACCAATTAATTTTATTGGTGTCACTAAAAGGAATATTGGGGATTGGTTACTTACAGGCACAGAAATGACTCAAAGACTGCTGCTTCACCAAAGTCCACCCCAGCACAGATGATATCTTACAAGGTTAGGGGACCTAGATCACACTGCACAGCCTGCAGACAGCTGAACAAGCTGAAGAGTGTCCTTTCCAGTGGGTTCTGTTGGTCTAAACCTCCAGGCGGTTCAGCTGCTTTTTGCCTTTTCTAGGCAGTTGTCTGGTGTCAAGACTTTTCTTTTTTGCCACTTAGGTTGTTGAGAAAGTCTTCTTTACAGCACTATTCCTGTTGTTTACTCTCCCGGGGATGGGCTTAGTGAGTCTGGTCAGTTTCTGGAACTTCCTAAAGTTATTTTGAGTTGTTTATCTTTATGCTTAAGGAGCTTCACAGCAGGATTGAATGTTTCAATCTGGAGGATAATGTTACACAACACTGTGTGGGAGATGTTCCGAGTATTATATTCATATTTATTTTCCTTAGCAGAAGTGGACTAGTGCTCCAAAGTTACCTTCTTGACAAAATGTATCAGTAATGCAAATATTCTTGATGATTTTACTAAGAAATCACTACTCAAGGGGGTTGTTTAGAAATGTAGTTAGAGGTATATTAGTTACCTTTCTCATTTGCTGTGACAAAATGCTCAAAAAAGCAACTTAGGGAAAGAAAGGTTTGTTTTGGCTGGTGGTCTAAGGAATATGTCCAAACTTTTTTCGAACATTGTGTCTCTGTGTCACAGTGAACAAAAAAATCATCATGGATCACACATTAAAGACACAAGCACTAATGGAAACTTTAAAGAAATAAAAGTTCTGTGTGAAATTTTCATAATATCGATCACCATAGATAAACAAAAATATCCTTACATAATAACCATAATTTGGATGTATTCCTTTGGACCATTTTCTGAAATCCTTGAGAGGTCCCAAATTTGTGATACAGTTCAACATGGAGGTAAGGCAAAGCAGGAGTTTAAGGTGGCTGGTCACATTGTGTCCAGTCGGGAAGCAGAGAGAGGAATGCGTCTATTGAGACTTCTTTCTCCTCATTTCCCTTTAAACTCAGTCAAAGACCCCAGTCTGTGGGATAATGCTACCCACATTCAAATCGAGTCTTCCCAACTCAGTTAAATCTCCCTAGCAACACCTAGAGGCATCCTCTGTTTGATTACAAATATAATTTTGTCAAGGGAGCTGAAAAGGCAAAGAACATGAAAGATATAAAACTAGAAACAATTGTAGGGACTTAATCTGTGTGGGAGAAATGAAGTAAAGAGTTGCCACAAAATATGAAGAAGGAAATGGTGGCAATGATGGGCTCAGGAGCCTACATTTGGCTCAGGATTCTGGATCTTACCAAGTCAGTAGCTTTAAACTTGTTAGTTTCTTTAAACTGTAGCTACATATCTGGAAAGGGAAATATTCATGATATATAAGTACTTAGCTCTACATAATATACATTTTATACCTGTATATATGAATATATATTTGTGGACATACAGACATATGTATACACCCCAATTTATAATAGCGTTGCATGCTGGCTGATAAATCCATGATAAATTGGAACTACTGAGCATCATAGCTTAGCTTGGCATAGCATAAACAAGTGCAGAACACTTTCACAGAATTTAAGAAAATCCATGTGCCACAAAGACTGTCTTAGGATAAAATGCCTATATCTCATATAACACGCTGAATACTAAATGTGAAAGAAAGACAAAGATGGATAGACAAATAGATGATAGATAGATAGATAGATAGATAGATAGATAGATAGATAGATAGACCATTGAGTTAGGGTTATTTGTCTTGAGACTTTTCAACTTCCTCTAAAGTAGGAAAGGACTTTAAAATACAACAAAGAAAAAAAATACAACACGGAGAGACATACTGTAACTATGTCTTTGTGCTTCTGTAACAGAGTACCTCAATTAAGTTAATATGTACTTAACAGAAATGTATCTGCTTATACTTCTAGTAGGTGAGAACTCAAATATCAGGATGTCCCCAATGGCCAGAGACATATTTTAGCATCGTCAAAGAATGGACAGGCAAAGAGAAGGAAAGAATAGAGTGCCATGGGGCTGCATTCAGCACATGCTCATGGGCCAAAACTACCTGTAACTGTGCAGCCCTCGTGTTTCATCGCCACTTGGAACACTTCACCTCAATAGTTTTCATTGGTGATTAAATGTAAACATGTTTTGATGAAGACATGAATTTGCCTTAATTTCACATACGTACATTTCCTCCCCTAGTATAGTTTTAAAGAGAGAAAACATGTGTCAAGTGCAAAGCACTGCATCCAGACCACTTAGGAAAATGGTGACAGTCTTATTTGTGTGCCTGTATTGAACTAGAATGAATTCTCAAAATATTATATGAGAATCAAAAGCAGAAAAGCTGTACAACAGGATCTTGGAAGTTGGCTTTTTGCTTCTGTGCTGGTTAGTTTTTGTCAACTTGACACAAAACTAGATATATCTTGGAAAAGGCAATGTTGATTCAGGAATTATTTCCATTGGATTGGACTGTAGGCAAGTGTGTGGTTGATGTGGGAGGGCCCAGCCCTTTGTGGATATTCCCACGTCTGTGGAGGTGTTCCTCAGTTGTATTAAAAAAGCAAAACTGAGTAAGCCATGGGGACCAGCCAGTATGTAGTGATGCTCCAGGGTCTCTGCTTCTGTTCCTGCCTTAAAGTTCCTTCTTGACTTTCTGCTCTGACTTACCTAATAATGAAGAGTAAGATAGAAGATTAAATAAGTCTTTTCCTCCTCAAGTTGTTTAAGTCATGGTCTTTAGCACAGCAATAGAAGGCAAGCTAGGACAACTTCAGAACAGCTTTTGGGTGGAGGGATACACAAGAAAGTTACCTTAGCTGAAACTAGTTTTAATGTAACTCCTGGGAGCTCTCTGCCACTAGACTTATCTTTTTTGCGTATGTGAGCAACTGTCAAAGTCCCATGGAAGCCAATAGTTCTGAGTCTGTCACTTGACGTAGAAAACATTCACATAGTGGGTCTGAGAGTGTGCCTGCTGTTCATTTGTTCAGCTATTGCTCTTTTCTGTTCCCAGCTGGATCCTAGGAGAGTAGAAACATTTCCTTGCCTACCTGAATTGAACTTCGTTTGGCAGCCTTTCTGGTCTCTGTTGTGCATTCTGAATCCTTGTATTTTACAAACAGTGCTATTCAGTAACCCCAAGAACATTGTTATCTTCAGGGTTTATCCAAAAGGAAATACAAGCCTTTTGATTCCTGAGGCTGAACTGAACTGCCGACTCAGTGAAGAATATACAATGACAAGCTCACAGAGCTTCATGGGCCCCAAAGATCAAAACGAGCATTCTCACTTCTTTCCAAGAGATGAGTCCCAGATAAGTTTGGACTTTAAAATAAAAATGTGTTTTAGCTCACTTCTACCCCCGCCCACAACTTTACCAGAAATCCAACAATTGCCTCAAGAAATCTGTACTTCAGTTTTGACTGTAGGAATATTATTCCCTGCTTGTGTAGGCAGTCCTCTTCAGTCCCTGTTCCTTTACATCAAGTTGTTTTTCTATTGTAGAAATAATAAAATATAGCAATAAACATTTGCTTCTATGACCTCCTACTGAAGGACTGGGCACATTACTAGTATGGGACCATATTATAGCTCACTTTATTTCTTGTGAAGTGGAATTGTCTAAAAATATGGTCAGTATTGTGGTGTTGCCTCATGGGGCTATAGAACTCAGTATGGGACGCTCCAGAAATTTGATAATAGCAAAAGGCTTCTGAATGTACGATGGTCAAAAAAGAATTCAAAATCAGGTATATAACAAATCCAAGGTATTTCTGGCAGTGTTTATCCGTGTTGTAGGGTATGACTTGCTTCAGGTTTCTTCTGAGCACTCAACATGTACACTTTGTGCTGTCATACCACAGAGCACCAACATACACTGCCTGACACACCTCAGCTCAGATTCAAGATTTTTGTTTCTTATGAACTTAAGTGCTTTACTGTACAGGAGAAGTATTTTGCCCTTATGAAAATTTGATGTTTTAATTGCAGAAAACATTTTTAATATTTTCCTATTATCATTCCCCATCATGTAGCTGTCAAATTTATATTTTGGGGTTGCTGCAGATCCATCTCATCATGCAAACTTGCTTTCATCTTTAATAAGTGGCAAATTCTATATATACAAAGAATTGTTTTGAAGTTAATTTCTTTGTGAGTTATTGTCAGTAAATATTTGATTATTTTACCTATTTTGCACACCAATGTATCTGGGATCATGTACAAATTTCTCATGCCAAAGAGAGTTGTAAGTGGAAAAGATTAAGCAGCCTTGCAACGAAGCATTAGTCATGTAGAATATTCTGTTAATGGTAAGTAACACTCCTGGGCATATACCTAAATAATTCCATATCTTACCATCAGGGTCCATGCTTATTGCTGCACTATTCATGATAACAAGGAAATGAAACCAGCCTAGATATTCATCGACTAATGAATGGATATTGAAAGCATGATACACATACACAATGGAGTTTTGCTTTGAGGTAAAGAAAAATGAGATTTGTGGGGAAATGGATATATTGAGCTTAGTAGAGGATTCAGCAAAAATCAAAATGATAAAAATCATATGTGGTTCTCAGCCCATATGGGTATAAATATGGATAAGACCTAAAAAAAACTAGGAAGGAAACCAAAGGAGGGCATAAATAGGTGAGTAAGGGTGGGGGGAGGGCAAAGGGACACAGGGACACATGGAAGAGGTCAAGAGACTGAAAGGCATGGGGAAGGAAAAGACTACAAGGGGACATGAGAGGTAACAGGAGAAGGAAGAAGAAGGGTAAGGAGATTTACTAAGATACACGTTGTTGAAAATGCCATTATCATATCTAGTATCGTATATCCTAACTTAAAGTAAAAATACTTAACTAAGTGTGCTCTTAGAAGCTTAGGAAACAGTGTGTTTCTAAGTGTACATGGAAGAGTGATGTTGTGCCCATTCATGTTGTGCAACCATCACCACCATCCACCTCTCTTCATCTTTAACACCTCAAAGTCTGTACCCTTCAAATAATGATTATTCTACTTCCTCTGATCCTGACAACTACCTTTCCAATTTCTGTTTCTGTGCTTTTGACTATATAGTATCTTATATGAATGGATCCATAATTATTTGTGACTCCCTCATTTCAATTATTCAAATTATTCAAATGTCCTACAGTTCTCCATAGAACAATATTTCTGTGGATCAATTATTACATTTTCTTACCCATTTACTTTCTGATGGACACCAGATCACTTCCACAATTTTGTTATTGTAAAAAACACTGTGAACATTTGCCTACAATTATCACCTTGAGAATCTGTTTTTACTTATACATTTAACCACGCAGTCAAAGAGGAACTTCTGGACCAAGTCATAATTCCTTGTTTTAATTTTAAAGGAACTGACATGCTTTTTTCCACACTGGATGCTGCATTTTCTACGCCCATCAGTGGAGTACGAAGAATACAAATTAGGTACTAATAATATATCCTCACCAATACTTGTCTTTCCTAATCACCCTCCTAGGCGCTGAGGTGACTTCACCTTGTCATTTTGATTTGAATTTCTCTAATCATTAGTGATGCTTAGTAGCTTTTCAAACCTGATCAGTTGCCATTTGTGTATTTTCTTTGAAGGAGTGTTTATTTGAGTCTTTGTACCTTTGAAAAATCTCCTTATTTCATGTTATTTAGTTTTAAATGCTCTTTATACATTCTGTATTTTCAAGAGTTGTACAGTCTTGGTTCTTACATTTAAGCCTCTAACACATTTGGAATGATTTTTTCTTTATGGAATTCTGTACAAAGAGGTCCATTTCATTCTTCTACATATGGATGTCCAGTTTTCCCAGAACCATCTGTTGGAAATCTCTTTTCCATTTGAAGATCATTTGACATATATGTAAGGAGTTATTTTTAGATACTCCCATAATCCATTTTTCTATGTGTGTGTATTCATGCCAGTGCAATACTGTTTCCATTATTGTAGTTTGACTGTGAGTCTTAAAATCATGAGATATGAAGTCTCATTTTCAATATTTGCTATGATGGTTTTGTCTCTCTTTAATATTCCTTGGGATTCCATAAGAATTATGAATTTTTTTCATATTTACTTAAAAGTAAGTATTTGGAACTTTGATAAAGATTTATTAAATCTGCAATGGGGACCAACCCTCAGTAGAACGTGATTTTTGGGAGATCCAAACCATATTAAAGGCATAGCTTATGTTATTCAAGTGATGACATGGCTTATGTCAGATAGCACCTGATAAAATCTGCCTTCTCCAAGGTAAGTGGCCTGGTTACTGTTTATCTGCTGTTTACTTCCACTGCAGCTAGAGGGCAGGGCTGGACTTCCTCTCTCCCTGTATAACCTTATCAGGTCTCTTCCTTTGGCCCCTATAAAACCTCTACATATGCAAAGGAGGCTTTCTCAACACTTTTGGCCCCAGCCAATAATACACAACCATGCATATCTGATTTTGAACCCCCACATGCAACGAGCTCTCCTAGTATCATTGCCCTAGCCAATAACATATCATCACATAAGGAATTTCCTCCTCTCACTCTACCATGTATGTATCACTCCATTTGCTTCAATAAACAAGCTGTTCCCTGATACTACCTCCCAAAAAATCTGTTTGTCACCACTCTCAAGCCTCTGCCCAAGACCCTCTTGCCCCAGATACTTCCTGACTATGTCACCCTCCTTGAGGCTGGGCCAATGGCTTGGCTATCCTAGAGAGGGGACCAGGAATCAGGGATCCACATTTTATATTTTCAATAGCTAGCTTTGGTACAAGCATTGCTAGTTGTTGTGAATACTTCCTGTATCAAAATTTTATTAATTTATAATAAATTATAAATTTATTTTTCATTCATATGATGCATATGTTTTTAAAATTAAAATCCACTTTCCTGATATAACTTTGCTCTTTCTCTTGGTTTCTATTTACTGGAACCTTAAGATTTTTTTAGACTTAATTATTTTATTTTATTTGTATGAAGATTTTTTTCTTCATGTATGTATGTCCACTATGTGCATGCCTGGTGCCCATGAAGATCAGAAATAGGGTATTAGATCCCTTAGAACTGGAGTTACAGATGGTTGTAAGCCACCATGTGGGTGCTGGGAGTTGAACCTAGGTCCTTTGCAAGAGCACAGAGACTCTTAATTATTGAACCATCTCCCCACCCTGGGACCTTACTTTAAATTACTTTAACTATGTTGGTGTCTTTAAATCTAATGTGATTATTTTAGACATAATATCACTGGGTGATAGTTTCTAAATTCATTCAATCTCCATCTTTTGATTGGAGAAGTTAAGCCACTTATATTTAAAATAATTGCTTGAAAGGAATGTCTTTTATTTCTGTACTACCATATTCCTTTGAGATGAGTTTGTATTTTGTAGTGAAGTATTCTGGTTCCTTCCTTATTTCCTTTGATATATATTCCTTACATGTTTGTTTGTGACTATCTTGGGGATTATGTTTGTAATCTCAAGTTATGGCTTTCAAATTTGAATTTATATGAGGTCATCTTCATGGACACACAGCTCTCTTCATTCCAGAGCTCTGTCCACCTCCTGTACTTGTTGATGCCACAAAATGATGCTTTTACATTGTGTATTAGAAAACATGAATTAATATTTTTGGCATGTTCATCTCCTCAATTATATAGAAAGCAAAATATAGAGTGGGAACTGAAGATGTATGATTTTCTATGCATTTGACCTTACTAGATTGCAATTCTTTCAAATCTCCTTATCTTATACTTCTGTACCCTGTTTATCAACCATGGCCCTCCCTTTCCTTTGTTTTGGGAGGATGCTCCATTGTCAACAAAGTCCTTCAACGTCAGTTTGTCTTGAAATGTTTTAATTTCTTGTATTTTAAAAATTGATCTATCAAACATAAGACTGTTGTGGAAGTTTATCTTTAGTTACATATAAAATGTTTTATGCACTGTTGGGTGAGGGGCTAAGCTAGGTCTTGGCATTTTGTATTGTCTGCAGGTGTTGGATTTCTGTGGTGGGTTGTTTAATTGCTAATGATCTGCATGTGCTATCAGTAGAACACCTGAGGAGTTCTGAAAGAATAAAAACATCTGAACTGAGATGCTCAGGGTTCCACTGTCCACTGAGTACGGTGTTGGTCATGATAATGGTTCTCTCTGCTGAGGTCTGACAAGGTTTGCAATTCTGAAATATGCTTCCTGTCTTCCTTGGTGAGCTGCCGCAGCAGTGTACTACCACAAATGGCATACCAACATTGAGCAGTACATCTCTCCACCTAATCAAACATGAAGACAAGGAAGAAGAGAAACTCCAGATCTCACAGAGTCCAGTAAAGTACAGAGCAGTTCCCAGAGGACAAAGATTAAAATATTAATAAAAGGGAAGCTATGTAAGATAGAACTGGAATGAGAAAGATGATCTGTGGTGAGTCATGTTTCCAACAAATGTTTTGGATAAATTTTCATGGTGAAAACAGAGTTCAGCTGGAAGGAGGAAAAAGCAAGGTTCTAACTATTTTTTCCTGTCTATGAAGCCAACACTACCTCCAACTGCTTGTTGTAACTTACTACTTCACAAACTGAGTTTTCTGATAGCTCTGTTGTATGTGTGTGAAGCTCAAGATACTGTGTTTGAGATCTGTGGAAGGGTTTGTATGTTTACCCATAGAGGTGGTGAAAAAGAACGCCAAACTGCCCAAATGTTTCAACTGGAGAATCTTCCCACAGGAAGATTAGAACCAAATTGGCTTAGTTAAACTGAACAGTTTTTGTTTTTGTTTTTGTTTTTTTGTTTTTTTTTTTTTTCCCTGCAAACCTGTCTAAAAGTGGTCCAGGCACTGGTGATGGTGATGAGAACTCAACCCATGAGGGAACCCTTCCTGCAGACAAGGTTAAGTTGTTATTCCTGCAAACCAGATTCTATCTTAAAATCTGGAAAGTGTTACCTCAGGGTCAGCTCACAGAAGCTGTCTTCCAGAACTGGCCGAGTTTATGTCTCATGCTGGTAGCTGAACTATGTACTTTAAGAGTCACCCAGCTGGTGCTGGTTTTGAAAACATGAAGGGGTCTTTGGAGAGCAGTTGAGGCTTGGCGTGTAAGAGGCCGAAAGAGGCCGTTAGTGAAAGTGCAGCCAAAGTAGCAATTGAAGGCTTAGAGTGAAGGGGCCATGTAAATAAGTTGAGGCTTGGCACCATGAATTAGTTGACAGTGCTTAAACATTTAGTATTTTATCCTTCGTGTTCAAAATAAATAATGTAAAAACAAACAAACAAGTGTTGAAACTCAAGATGCAATGCATAAGCTGCTGTTATGAAATCTTTGCTGAGAAATCGTGTTGATTTTGCTGATGATCCCTGGATCCTGGACCTGTGGCATGTCAGGATCACCTTTGTATTGCTGAGCTCACACACTCTGCTCTTGCCTTGTACTGACTATGGAGTTTCTTTGCATGTCTTGGGGCTTAGCTGAGAATTCGTTGAGCTTTTGGATATTTATTTCCTAGTTTTTCATAAAAATTGCCAATTAGTCAGCTGTTACTATTTGCAGATGACCTCTCTGTCTCTCTTTCTGTGCTATCCTTCTGGTGCTCCTACAGTAAATGTATTAATCTGATTACTGGTGTTTTACCTTAACCTCTTTTGGCTTTTCTCTCATTGTTTCTTTTCCTTTCTTACCCCTCAAACTTAATACTTTCTATTATTGTGTTTTTCAAATGTGTTAACCCTTTCTTCTACCTGTTCAAATCTGTTTATCAATTCCCTCAAGTGACTGTCTTATTTCAACTGTTACACTTTCAAGTTCCACAGTTTCACATTGGTTTATTTGTAAATTTTCTGATTTGATGATTCTTTTTTAATTTATACTTACTTTGTTAACCTTGTTTGTATCTTTCTTAAATTCCCTGGAAATCTTTTAATCAGTTTAAGTCTTTGACCAAGAGACCTATCATCAGGTATTTGTTAGCAATAATTTCTGTTGATTGACTTATTCTTTGGAATGGGCTAAGAATCTCTGTTTGATTGCATATCTTATAATCATTTTGCTGAAAACAGGATATTTGAATCACATATAACTCTGAAAATTGGATTTTCCCTCTTCCAAGGCTGTAATGAGGTTTTCATTGGAATAGTTGTTGTTTTAGTTTGACATTCCTTTGTACTATAGAGGGATATTTCTGAACTAAGAATTAGCCTTGGGTGTCACTGTAAGGTCTTTTCAGGAACCCACATTTTCCATTCCACATGCACAGTGACTTTCCTGCTTGTCTGTGCAGTTGCTATTGAATGTTATAGTCTTCAATTCCTATATTTTACAAGTAGGAAATAATTAAAGAGAAGAAGCTCTTGCACTCTTAATTCCCTTGGAAGTGACCTCATTTAGAGGTGGGACTTGCAACATTGCAGCAGGCACAACAGCTGTTGCTGACTTTCTGAGATCAGAAGTAGTCAGAACAGAGGTTCCTTGGCATCTGGAAGTTAGGGTCCCTTTCACAATCCTTGGCTCTTGGTGCAAAAGCACATATACAGCTCCCTGCCAAGGTGCCAGTGTTTTGTGGCATGTTTATCCGCTATTGTATGAAGAATGGAAACTGACTGAATTTAACAGTGGTTGATTATCTAGCTCTTCTTTTGCTGGTTATAAGCTTTTGATGGCTATAAAATATTTACACAAGACATATTGTCAGTAAAACCACTGTTTAGCTGGGAAGAAAGTTTTCTAATGTTTCCTACTCCATAATCTTTCCAGGCTCCTATCTATCTGTAGTCATTCATTAAAAATTTTGGATGGATGAATAGATTTTGTGAGAGCATATGTTTCAAACACTATGCAATCAAGCATTAAAATAGGAGCATGACAATGTTGCCACTCTTCTGAAAATTCTGTTTCATGGCAAGTGACCCATACACAATAAGCTCACTCACAGGACATTAATCACTTGTAATTCTATGTGCATTTGGGCCTCTTAGTTAATATATTTTTAATTCTATGTGTATAAGTGTTTACATGCATGCATATTTGTGTACCACATGCATGCCTGATACCCGAGGAGGCAGGAAGAGACCACTGGATCCATGGAACTTGAGTTACAGATGATTGTGAGCCACTGTGTGGGTGTTAGGATCATAACCCATGTCCACTGTAA
>JAMJFZ010003517.1:0-107670 GCA_026225945.1 Cricetomys ansorgei
CTTGGATGAAACAATTCTCTGTCTTTTTTATGGTACTAAGATAAGAGGGGCCCTAATCAAATCAGCGAAACCCTGAAAACCTAATTCTGAATTTCATGATGACTCTTTCAGAATGTTTTCAGGATCTATGTTTTAATTATTTAGGAAGTTTGTATTAAACTTAAAAGGACACATGGGATGGTAAGTCTAAGCTGCTCCCACCTCACTTTGAAAGAGTTAAGGTCCTTGAGCCAGTTGGTGGGTGGTGCAGGCCTTTAATGCCAGCAGAGACAGGCAGATGGAGGCCAGCCTGGTTACAGAGAGAGTTCCAGGGCAGCCAGGGCTACACAGAGAAACTGTGTCTCAAAAACACCAAAAAAAAAAAAAAAAAAGTGTTAAGGTCCCCTTTAGTGCGGGGAGAAGGTCGGGTGATGTTTTTAAGGTGGAAGAAATGTTTCTCCATGGGTGTGCAAAGGGCAAGGGAGGCTGAGTAAGACCAACTTGAAAGTACAGCACATCTGGTTAGGCCCGAATGAGCTTTGTTTAGTTAGCCATGGGTCCAGCTGATGGTAAAGGAGTTGGAGAAGGAATTCTCACCACTTGCTTTTCTTTTTCTTCTGTTTTTTTCCTCAGTCTCACTTTTTTCTTTTCTCTGTCTGTGTCCTTTTTATAGTTTTGTTCCTCTCTGATGCTGTTTTAGTTACACTCTGGTCATGAAGACCCAGCGTCGTGGTTATGAAACCAGATGGCCTGACTTTGAATCAGAGCTCTGCTACTTTCTTGTTGTGAAACCTACTCGAGCAAGTTATTTAACCTCCATCTGCTTTCGTTTCCTTCCCACTGAAATGGGCAGGGAACCTCTCTGTGGTGAGATTAACATGAACATTTATGAAGCAAGAGGGACTGAGCAAGGGCAGGTGGTGAGCACATTAGCTATGTTATTATCCTCCTGTCCACCAGCATAGAACACCAGTCGTACTTTCAGAGTCGAGCAACACCCACCTGTTTGTATCTCTCTGGAGAGTTATTATTCATTACTGCTTTGGAAAGAAGACATCTGGGTACCTGCTTTTCAGAGCTTTATGCCAGCCAACACTAAGACAAATGTACCTGTAGTAGTTCCATTGAATTTCTTTCTGGAAAGTAAGTAGAGTTATTGTGGTGTGACTACAATGCACAGTACATTTATATGTGCCTAGAGAAAAAAATGAAATCATACTAAACATTGGAAAGAAAACCTGGAAAGGCCTTTTGAAATGATACCCTTATTTATCTATCATTTTTCTCAGAAAAAAAACAATGACCTTCTAGTAATAATATGTAATAAATGAGCATTTTCATAGGGATTATGGGCATGGCTCAGTTGTAGATCACTTGGTCAACATCAATGGAGTCCCAGACTCCATTCCCAGCACCAAAAAAAATCATCATCATAGAATAAGATTAAAATAAGTAGTGTCATTATGGTTACTCTATTATAAGCCAAGGATACAGCTCAGGAAACTGAGACAAAGAAATAAGTGAGAAGCAGGTAAATCATGAGGCTCATTGAAGAAGAAATATGAACGACATTAAAGCTGGTGATTAGGGAAGTACAAAAAAACAAAACCAGTAATCAAGTATTTGGGCAAGGTGTCACATTAGTAAAAGTTAAGAGAGATCAATATCCTTTATGTGTGAGAATATAGAGAAAATGGTACTGTCATTCATTACTAGTAGAAAGAAATTGGTTTTAGAAAACCATGCTTTAGAGGGAAGGTCATATAGCTAAGCTGCTTAGTCTTTAGTTATTCTTTGGTTAAAATGCTTATTCTCAAGCCAGCTGCTTTATTGTACATTCAGGAGGCTGAGGCAGACAGACTGTGGAGTTCAAAGCCATGGGCTATATAGCTACAGCCCATCACAAAAAATAAAAAAGAAGGAGGAGGGAGAAGAAGGAGAAGAAGGAGGAGGAGAAGAAGGAGGAAGAAGGGAGGAGGAGAAGAAGGAGAAGAAGGGAGGAGGAGAAGAAGGAGAAGAAGGAGGAGGAGAAGAAGGAGAAGAAGGAGAAGAAGGAGGAGGAGAAGAGGAAGAAGAAGGAGAGGAGAAGAAGGAGAAGAAGGAGGAGGAGAAGAAGGAGGAGGAGAAGGAGGAGAAGAAGGAGAAGAAGGAGAAGAAGAGGGAAGAAAAGAAAAGAGAAAAGAAAAAGGAGAAAAGAAAGAAAAGAAAGAAAGAAAAGTTTTTCCTCTTTAAACTTAGGAATGCCACTTACGTAAATTTTTCTGAGAGAAATCTTTGCTTTTAAGAATGCTCATGAAAGTGCTGTTTCTGACAGGAAAGAGTAAAACCTACTACTAATAAGCAATGATGTAGAAACAGATCAACAAGTAGATGCAAGTAACCTACTGTATCACCACATGACGATGAACTATGATGTAACACTGCTACAAAACACGCACATGACAGCTGCAATGGTGGCATACGCAAACCCATGTTTACTTCATTGGAATCTGAGTATATAGGAAAGGATCTGAATTCATATATTCTCAGCTGCTAACAGTAGTCCCTTGAAGACACGTACACGTGGTGTCCTCTCACTCTGCAGTAATTTCCAACAGAGTTTCTGGTGTTTACAAGGAACACTTGATTTAATTTTAAAATCAACTTAGTATCATTTTTTTTTGTTGTCTTCCATGTATGTGCCTTGGTTTCTTTTCCTGTTTCTGTGATAAATCACCCTGACACAAGTGACTTAAGGGAGAAAGGGTTTCTGTTGGCTCACAGTTCCAGGATTCAGTTTATCACGAAAGTCCTAGCAGCTGGAGCTTGGGGCATTTGGTTCCATCACATCTGTAGCTTGCAAGCAAAGAATCGTGAATACTTGTCCTCAGTTTTTTGGTTTTTTTTTGTTATTTTACAGTCCAGGATCCCAGCCCATGGCATGGTGGGCAAGCCTTCTCATTGCAATTAACTTAGTCAAGATAGTCCCTTACAGTCATGCCCAGAGATTAATCTAACCTAGAACATCCTTCACTCCGTGCCAAAGGTTTATCCCAAAGTCATTCTAGGTCTTAGCAAGTTTGCAGCTAACACTTATCATCACATGGTGGAAAGTTAATACAAACATTCAAGTCCATTAAACTCAGGCTGAGGCCATTGCATTTTCTCCATCTGATGTTATTTTGTGCTTTTTAAAAATTATTGTTTAGAGTTACTCATGATGCCTCAGGCTCATATGCTCTTCCTTCAGATTTCTAGATCACAACATGTGATTTCCATCTACTAATGTTGAGAGTACACTCAAGATATTTGGGGAAGACAAATATATTTAGGAAGTAAGTTTCCTGCTCTCTTTCTTTCTTTCTTTCTTTTTTTTTTTTTTTTGGCAGGGGATATGGGTTTTTAAAACAGGGTTTCAGTCTGGTCTCCGCTATGAAGCTATGAACACACCTGAGGCTGGACCTGGACCTTGGTATGGAACCAAGGCTGGTTAAAAAACTGGCAGCAATCTTCCTGCCTCAGCCTCCAAGTACTGGTCACTATGCCCAGATTAAGCCTCCTGGCTCCTTAATTTGATTTTAAACTAGAAACTTAGGAACATTTTTTAAAGAATAAAGTAGAGATCCCACAAAGATATATAGGTAGTGTAGAACGTTTACATGCACTCAGAAGAAAAGAGAAACGGAAGACCCAGTGTAAAGTGTGCTCGGATGAATGCAGGAGAGGCCAGGCAGTGGCCTTGAGCGTTCAGAAGTAATACAAAAGACAACTGCTGGCAGTCAGGATCTAGGAACCAAAACAATTATGTAAAAGATTACTTTCTCTGAGTATTTAGGTACTAGAGTAGGGGATTGCTGAGCTAACCCCCAACGGACCAATAGACAAACAACTGCAAGAAAATACAACTGAAAAAAAAGAAAAAAACAAGCTGGCTATGTCCACACAGGTATTCTCCAGTATCTGTCTTTATGTCCTCAGGGCAGGCTGAGAGGGGAGGGTGCCACCACATTTTTATTTTCAGTAGGGCTTTACACTGAGGGTTGTGGCCTTGGAGAAAAGAGAACCACACACACACTTGCCAGCTCTCTCAGCACTAGCTGGTCCTTGGGAAGCTGAGTCTACACAAACTGTAGTCAGCACTTTTCTGTTCACATTCTCTGTGAACACATGGATGGAGTCAAGTTCAAGGATGATTTTTCACTTCCCTGTTCTTATTTATGTTTCACAATAATGCTTCATGGTAACTTACTGCTAATTCTTTATGTTGTGAAGCAGAGCCAGTTGCCCCAGTGATACTTCACTGGGAACTCTTCACTTACAGTCCTGACCAGTTGATGGCTTCTCCAGACTGGAAGTTTCCTGAAGTCAAGGACTGTGTTTACTTGGTCTCTAGTATGAGCCTGGTATTTAAAATAATTATCTCAACAAATGCACTCTCCTGTTAGGGAGAGTTAAACCAAAATACTGCTTGCTAGTCAAGTCCAAGTGGCTCTGATAGTTTTCAGAAGAGTCTCCATATTCTTTAATGAGTACTTCAGTCTTATAAAGTAAGATATGTATTAAAAGTGAGGGTGGTAAAAATAATTTTTTAAAAATTCAGAGCCAAGGCATTAAGGTACCTGCTACAACTAAATGAGCTATTGCAAGTCATTTTTCAAACAAATGATGTTTTAGATATATGAAAAGAAAAAGGAAAATGGAGCCCAGCAAGATGGCTCAGCATGTAGGTGAACTTGCTGTGCAAGCATGGTGACCTGGGTTTGATCCTCGGAATCCACATAAATGTGGAAGGAGAGAAGCAACTCCTTAAAGTTGCTTTCTGACCTCCACACATGTGCTGTGGCATGCATGTGCTCATACATAAACATATACACGCATGCTCTAAAATAACAGACTCTATACATTTGGATAAAGCCTGTCAGACTTTCTAATGACACCCTTGTACTTGAGTGGACAGGAACTCCCCAAATATAAAGTTATAAAGTAAAAGGTGTCTTACCAAGGGTAATGAATTACAACACTTACAATAAAATAACCTCTGACAAATACCTATGAGATATCGCACTTTATGAGTTCTTATAATAATAAATTGATACATCTGAATATCGAAATTTTATAAAAGCATGAGAAGGACAAATAACTAAATATAGACACTAAGCAAATGGAGTTAAGAATAGCACCATGTACCAAAACAAGAATAGCTACACACTGCTAAGATGTGGGCTAGGTCAAATATTTGCAGAAAGCAATTTTATTTTCCCAAATCAATTCTAAATCATTGTGTAGAAACAGTCAGGAGATTTAAATATGTAAGTACAATGAGGCAGGTAAAAAAGAGACGGTTCAAAGGATGTAGTGTGGCTTGGCAAGAGGCCCAGAAGGAAGTCTGGGACAAGGCAACAAAGGAAGGAAACTTGAAATAAACAAAGATTGGCTAAAACCCAGGAAGCAAATAGGGTGTGAAGTGTTGTAGGGCCTTTGATAGAGAGCTCTAAAGTTGAAGGTGGCTCTGTAGTGTAAAGGAAAGCCAGCATCCGCTAGGAGAATATAGTTTTTATGGTGAGGTAATGACTGCTCCGTTGTCACTAGAACTGGAGACTTTAGCTTGGAAGAATTTGTTCTCAGGTTGCCTCAAATTCACAAAGATCCACCTGCCTACCTCTGCCTCCTGAGTGTTGGAATTAAAGGCATGGGCCACCAAGTCCAGCCTGTACGAGTATTTTTGTTATATAAAAGTACAGCCTCATACAATAGATTTCCAAAATTCACACATTTGGGGATGTTAATAAAAATCGGTTTCAACTGAATAAAGTCCTAATAGTTAACTTAGTACTTGCTAGGCATTCAGTCACTGGCATCTTTTGTTAACTAAATGTTTGCTTTGGATTTGTATGTCTTCCTAAGATTGTGGGGTTTCTCTGTGGACATCAAGCTGCCCTGTGAATTCTACCACACACCGCATTTGTAGTCATCTTTTTTTCTCTAGCTTTAAGACCCACAAACAGATTTCAATTTTTAATCTTGTAGAGTCTACTTCCTTTATTCTTTTCTTTCATTTTTTCTTTCTTTCTTTCTCTCCCTTTCTCCCTCTTGCATTCTTTCTCCCTTCCTCCCTCCTTTTTCTTTCTTTCTCCCTTTATTTCTCCCTCCGTCCGTCTCTCTCTCTCTCTCTCTCTTTTTCTCTTTCTTTCTTTTTGAGACAGAGTCTTAGTCCATAGGCCAGGGTGGCTTGGTAGCATAGCTGGCCTCAAGCACACAGCAAGCTGTCTGCTCCAGCCTCTCTAACACAGACGTTATAGAAAGGTATCATCATACCTGGCTATCTCATATAGACTATTATAATAGCTTTTATCTTTACTCTAACAGTATAATTATGGAAACATAGGAAATTGAAAAAAAGGACAGACAAAATGGCTCAGTGGGTAAAGGAGCTTGCCTCCAAGCCTGATGATCTGAGTTCCATCCCTGAAACCCTTTTGGTGGAAAGATAGAACCCCCATAAGTTGTCCTCTAACCGCCACATGTATGCCACCCCTCCCTTAAACAAACACAAGTAAATAAACATTTAAAAGAAACATTGAGATAGTACAAGATGCTATTTAAAAGAAATAACATTTTTTTCTCAAATACTTGTATTTTAAAGCACATGGTTTCACTTCTGGCTCTAACTAAACCTTTACTACTGTGGAAACCTCTGACAAGAAGCTTAACTTCCCTGATTTTCAATACTGATATCTCTGTCAATTGGAGTTGTTAACAGTACTTACTGGGCAAAGACATTAAGTAGTTAAGGTCTCTGGGGCTGGAGAGATGGCTCAGCGGTTAAGAGCACTGGCTGTTCTTCTTAGAGGTCCTGAGTTCAATGCTCAGCACCCACATGGCAGCTCACAACTGTCTACAACTCCTGTTCCAGGGGACCAGTCACCCTCACACAGACATACATACAGACAAAACACCAATGTACATAAAATTAAAAAAAAGAAAAGAGGTTAAGGCCCCAAAGGATTCTAAAGTCCTGTACAAACACTAATTATTACTCACTAAAAGCGAAGTCGATGTTATCAAACAAAAATTAGAGAGCTACCTAGAATCTTTTTTTATATTGCTAATAAATTTGTATTGCATGTCCATAGTCTTAGAAATCTCCTGTGATACATTTTCAACCCTTCCTGTCTGTTGTAAGGGACATAACCTTTACAGAATGGGAATGCCTCAGCCACCTGGGAGGATGGTGTAGAGGGGTGTGCTTTATTTAGTAGCACAGGGTCTGCTAAGTAACCTCCCTGCTAAGATTACACCGAACATAAAGGAAATTGCAGACTGCTCATTTCCCTTGTACTCATCCGAATCTTGTGGAAACTTCCTGTAGAAGGCAGTTATAGCATTAAAAGTAAACTGATTTCACACATACCGGATACAACCAGAATAACAATTACAGTCCTTAGGGAGAAAAAGAAAACAGCACACTTGCCTTTCATGCTTTATGTTAGTTTGGAAGAACACGGAAACTCAAGTGAAGAAAAGAGACCCACGCTAGAGGCGAGGGAACTATTTAGAAACATGGTTACTGTTTAGTAATTCCATTGAGGGGTAGGGCTCATTAGCCAAGAGATTGATTATACTACAGGAAGGGAGGGGGAGGGAGGGAAGAAGGGGAGAGGAAAACAGGGAAGGAGGGAAGAGGGGAGAGAGGGAGGGAGGTGAGGGGGAGAGGGAGAGATGAGGGAGGGTGGAAGGAAGGGGAGAGGGAAGAAGAGGGAGAGAGAGAATAAGGGAGGGAGGGAGGGGGAGAGAGAGGGAGTGGAGGAATTCGTTACATAAAGCATATTGCAACATGGAAACAGAGTTCTTTAAGAACTAGTTTCAAAGTGTAAATTCTGATGACTAACAGCTGCAAAGAAGCAATACTAAGGTAAAGGAAATTTTGGGAATAGAAAGGAACTTGTCCTTTAAGTACCAAGAGAACCTCACGTGTTGGCATGACTCTCTTTTCTTGGGCTTGCCAAGTGTACAAATATCTGCCGAGAGCGAAGAGTGCCAGACACGGTGTGTGTGAAATGCTGAGCCACCATATATTCGAGTCCAGTATGAAGTGTGAAGAACTTCTGGTTTCAGGCCAGAAACAGGCTACACGGCTTCAGTTCTATATGTAGATAAGACCTTGGCACAATCTTCTACCTCCAAAGCTCTACTATCTAAAACCCCCACTAAAAAGAACACAAAAATAGGAAGCAGAGCCTCTGTTTTCAAGTCTCTTAAAGTTTAACTGGGGAAACAAACATACATTCATAAAAGGATAACAGCAAAAAAGGTCATTAATGCATTAACAATAATATATAAATAGTAAAGGCAAAACCTCAGAAGACAAAATCTAAGTTCATGGGAAAGATAGTTACTATGGAGCACACAGTCTGGGAAGCCTGGTGAGGGCAGAGGGCAGGGTGCCATTTACTATCCTTGTCAACTCTATCAGCTGCCTTTCTAATTGCTGTGACAGAATACCCAGAGAAACAACTTAAGAAAGCGAAGTTAATAGTACCAGGCTATGTCAATCATGCTGAGGAAGATACAGTGGCAGGTATTTGAGACAACTGGTCACATTGCACAAGCAAGAAGCAGAGATTGATAGGTATTGGTGCTCAGCTTGCTTTCTCCTTTTTATTCGGTCCAGGACCCCAATCTATGAGATGCTGCTGCCCATGGTTAAAGTGGATCTTTCTGCCTCAGTTAATCTAACCTAAAAAAACCCTCACAGGCATGTCTCTGAGGTGATTCTAGGTCCTGTCAAGTGGACAAGCAACATAGTAACCAAACTTGGAATATTACCTGCCTGACACTTAGAATCCACCTGTGACTTAGCTTTCCTAAAATTATCCCATCCTGGTCTCACTTGGCAATCATGCTTTTGCTTCTCTCTGTTGGGCCCTCTGCACTACCCATAATTATTCAGGTTTCCTTTCTGTTGCTATGAAAAATATAACCAGAAGCAACTTAGTGAAGAAAGCGTTCATTTGACGTAAACATCCAGGTTACAGCCACTACCCTTTAACTGGTTGGTGTTAAGTGTCTGTGGCTAAGGACACCCTAGGAACCAGTGATTGTGGCCATCCTCCTTCCACAGCTTCCCCCCCTCCCAAAGAAACCCATCAAATACAAACATCCCCTCCCGTCAAGAACCTGAACCTAGCCTTAGAGTCCTTGACTAGCAGCAACTGCACAGAGCTGGAGGTTAAGGTGCAACTGTGAGGCCTTTAGCTTCTCGTATACACTCGAGGCTGTCCTTTTGGTGTTGGCTAGAGCAGTGGTTTTAGTTAGGGGTGTGTTGGGAGACAGGATGACAAGGTGCCTGCCAAGAGAGGGGAGGGAGACTGTGAAGGACTAAAATGGGCTACATATCTGCTGTATTTCTGAAAAAGGAGAGCTGTTGGCCATATTATGAACCTGCTGATCAGAGTCTCTAGGATAGGGCCTCAGTGCTCACAGGACTGGGGATAGAGTCAGAGGTAAAGCACTTGCTTAGTTCACACAAGCTTCTGGGTTTGATCCTCAGTACTTTTGTATAGAAGTACAAAAACCAAGAATCAAAACCAAAAAACAAAAAAAAACAAAACAAAACAAAAAAAGAACTCATAGAAGACTGGGAGAAAAATACCTTTATAGTGAAAAATTTCAATATAAAAAATAGTGAAGGAAATAAACTTACCTATAGCCAATCTTGCATCATCAATCTCTTCAGTCTCTTATCTTGAAGTATCTGTCAGATACCATATCATTTAAATTGGACTATTATAGTATACATATATAGAAAATAAGGACTTAATAAACATAGCCATAAAGCACAATTTTTAATCTCATCAAATCCTTAGCTAGTGTTCAAAGTTCTCCAATTATCGCCTATCTTAAAATATTTTTCAAATCAGGATGTAAATAAGGTCTCATATATTGCCTTTGATTGCTCTCTCTCTCTTTCTCTCTCTTTTGTTAAATCCATTTTATTGAGAGAGAAAACACCAGTAGACTGTCTTTTGGAGACTCTTGGGCCTCAGACTCATGGTTGATCAAGACCAGACTAGAATAACTCCATCTCTGCTGTTCAGACACTGTTGCTTCTAGGTAGAGGCCTGAACTTTCAATTCAGGAGTAGGGCTTGCAGGTCCCACAGCCTGGTCTTCAGAAATGGTCCCATGGGGCAAGTTTGTGTACTTGCAGGCAGAACCTCAAGACAGATGGATGGTAATGTTCTTGGTTGGTGTCCATTGTGTAGACTACTGCTGGAGGTAAAGCTGCATGACAACAGGCTGCTCATGCTAGTAGGTAGATACAGATATCACTAAGCTCCTTTTGAAGGGCTTCAGTTCTTTAGCAGCCAGGCTTGAGACCAGGCTCTGAATCAGACTTCCATGAAAAGAGTTCTGTCAGCTCTCCCACCAGGACTAAGAGCAGGTTCCCAGGCTGGTGAAACTGCTCCCAGTCTTGCTCAGCAGCAAACTGCACTGAGTCCTTGAGCATAGCTTCCAGGGTGAGGCTGAAAGAGCTTGCAGCAGCAGAGTTTTCTTGTCCTGCATCTCCACACAAATCATCACTAGGGTAGGCCGAGTCTCCTGACCCTCTCAGCCCTGGGAACAAACCCCACGTGGGAGCCACCTCCAAGGCCCTGACCAATCAATTGCTATGTCTCTTATAATTCAAGAGACCCAGACACTGGGCTCTGAACATTTTTATAAGATTATTCTGTTCCACAATAATAAATAAATAAATCAAAATCAAAATCAAGTCTAGACCAGGGTATATAATATTTATTGTAGCGCGAAATGTAGACATTGATTCAGGGCAAAAGCCATTTATTCTTTGGCTAATTCAATCCCCTGTCCTAGTACGGGAACCCTGGAGTGTTTTTTTTTTTTTTGGGCTTCTTACAATCTAAACTTAATCCTAGAACTGGAAGGCTTCAGCCTCAGTGCAATCTAAACTTCAAGATGCTAACTAGGACCTAGAAGGCTTCAGCCTTCATACAATATCAATTTATATTTTTAAATATATATTTAAAATAAGTAAGATCATCAACTATTGGTAAGTGGTGGGAACTACAGATGTCTTCTTAAAATAGACACAGAAAGATACTAAAAGACGGTAATGGCTTGACTACCCACTGTGTCTTGTCCATGGGGCTCAAAATAAGCTGAGGTGCATTAGTTTAGGCTGTTGACTATAATTTGAGCCTTTCATTCACTAAGATTTCTGTACGGACAGCTTATTGCTAGATGTATGATAAACAAAGACAGTTTTCTCATCTTCTCTCAAAGCTGGTTCTGATAATTTCTGTGCTGCACAGGAGCCTCAAACAACGGTGCCTCATCAAAAGTGAAAGTCACCTTTGCAAATGTCCAACTTTGTCCTTAATCATAACTATGATGCTTATCACTGCTGATAGCTTACCAAGGGCCAGGTCATATGACTGGGGTACACAGAAGATGACAGATGGCTATTTGTTGAAATGACTGAACAATACCAAGTGCTTTACATTTAACTTTCACATGCCTTTACTTTGACATGGGATTTATTACTTCTGTTTTACAAAATTACAGTGAGAACTGGGCATACTATCACCTCCGAATTTGTTTTCAATGCTTTATGTGTATTGCTATCCTATTAATCCATATAAAAGCTCTGTGAAATAAGTGCTATTAGCCCCATGAAACTATGTAGATTTTAAATGAGTTGTTTAAGAACAGTCTATGGGTGATTAGACTTGATCCAAGCTTCCCCCTCCCACCTCTGAACTGGGGATTTAGTTCACCGCCTTATGTATAGCCCCAGACACTGCACTGAAGGGCTAAATTTTTAGCTTCTTCTTGATTTAAAATTTTTATTTTGAGACAGGGTCTTGCTCAGTTAACCAGGCTAACCTTGAACTGGTTCTGTAACCCAGGCAGACCTTGAACTTGCAATCCTTCAGCCTCAACCCCTTCATTAGCTGGAATTATAGGCCCGTGCCAGCCAGGCCCAGATTGTAAACTTGCTTGAGTGGGCAAAGCCAGTTAGTGGACAGTACTTGGAGAACAGACTAGCATCTTCACATCTCAAGATCAAGTTCAAAACGGTAGGGTTAGAGATCTCATCCCCTGGCTCTCCTCTCCTCTTTCCCATCCCCACCACTGCTCCTTCCTTGCACCGAAGATGAACAATCCTGAAGACGTGGCCAGAAGGCAGTTATATAAAGAAACCTCAGTGATCCACGGTATGGATTTTTGGTGCAAGGCCGGCTGGGTTGGCTCTCTCATTCCTTCCTCAAACATACGTTAGGCACTCCTATGTGCACAATCCTGTTAGCACACTAGGGTGTACTTATCCGGAGAACAGCAATTCGGAGCTTCCTGGAAACCCTTGGCAGAAGTGTTCGTTTCTTTGGGAGGGCCTCTCACTTCTTTCTCTGTAATTGTTCTATCCCTCAAGGTGGCTGGAGCTGCAAGCTTCCTTCCCTAGAGGTCAAGTAAACTTGAGAACAAAGTGAAAAGCCTAGCGCAGAACCGCCTGGGGAGACGCGACCGGAATTTAGGAACGCTTGGGATTCAGTCCCCCCAGGCCATCTTGTACATAGGCTGATTTAGGAGATACAGAAGAGATAATAGAATTTCTAGAGCCAGGAGTTCCTAGCCCTCCGGTCACAAAGATCTCAGGCTCCAGTCCTCAACCCTAGAAGGTTCCCGTGCAAAAAAGACCTTTTGGGATGACTGCATACATTGTCCTCTGACAATGCAAAAGTGACAGCTGCCTATCCAACAGTCGTTCCGCCTCCGTTCGGCGGAGTTCGTGCCACACAGGCATCTCCTGCGCTATAGTTATGCAACCTCACTCGCAGCGGGAGTTATTTCCTGTGCTGCTGGATGCGCCAGATTCATGTAACCCGCCTACCCCGGGCTTCAATGGAAGCCGTTCTCCATTAACAAGCACTCGGGCTTTCAGAGATGAATGTCCTGCACTGCATGCTGCTTGCGCAGTGAGAATCGCGCTGCGAGGTATTGAAACCAACTCTTTTTCCACATAACTCATTCCTCTTGTGCAAGCAGCAAGGGGACTGCAGCAATGCAACCAGAGGGACAGCAGGAGGAGCTCGCTTTGCAGTCCTGGCCTGTAACCCCCCCACTAACTAGAGATGAACTCACGCCAGTTCCATTCTTTGCAAGGAAAACACAACACACGCGCGCGCGTGCACGAGCACAGAGCAGAACGGAGTAGCCTCCCGATTTCCTCCCCGGGCACTCGGTGTATGCTAACCAGTTCGTCCAGGCAACCCGGATATTCCAGGCCGAGTAACGGGAGTTGCGCCTCGCAACAATGCCAGTCCCGGAGCAGCTCCGCTCCAGAGCTCCCCCCCCACCCTCCCCCGCCCCCTTTCGCGGCGTGCCAAGAGTTTGGAGCGCGCGCACGCACACGCGCGCGGTGCAGTGGTATATCCCTCCGCCGCTCTCCTCGCCCCGCTCCCGCTGCCCGACGATTTGGGAAGCGAGGGGAGGAGGGAACTACTTTTCTGAAACTTGTTATGCTGCCCACGGTCTCGACCTGCAGTGATCCGCCCGCGGGCCGTGGCTTTTAGGTCTCCCCTGCCCCGCAGAGGCTCCGGGTCACTCGCCCGCAGCCGCGCCCCACGTCCGCCGGCCCGCTCCGGCGCGAGCCCCGCCGCCCCAGAAGTCGCGAGGGACTACTTCGCCTGCCTCTCCCGCGGGCGCCCCCGGCTCGCGCGGCGGAAGGAGCGGGCGGCGTGAGCGCTTCCGCCGCCCCCCTCGCGGCTCCCCTCTCGCGGGCGTGAGGAGCCGGCCGCTGAGCTGCGCTGGTCTCGGCCCTGCTCGCCGCCGCTCGGCACTGCACCCTCGGGCTCGGACGCCCGCCTCGCGCCCTGCCCGCGGCCCCCAGCTGGAGCGCGTCTGAGGGAGCCCCTGAGGGCCGACCGGGCGCGCCGCGCGGGCAGCCGGCGGCCAGGCGGGAGATGGTGCGCGGCACCTCGGCGGGACCGCGCCGCCGCCCGCAGCCAGCGTTCGGCTGCCCCCCGCCGGCCCCCGCCGCCAGCCCGTCGCCGCGCCCCTGAGGGCTGCACCGCCTCAGCGTCCGGCCGCGTCCCCTCGCCGCCCGCAGCCGCCCGCGCCGTCTCGGCGTCGTCGCACCCGGCCTCGGCGCGGCGAACCGCGGGGGTCGCCACGGCCGCGCTCGCTGCCGCCGCCCCCCTGCGGGGGTGGCCGGGCTGCCCGGCTCGCGGGGCGCCGCTCCGGGTGAGGCGTCCACCATGGTGAGGCCCCCGAGCCGCTGCCCGCGCGCCCCGCCGGCCGCCGCCGCCGCCCGCCGCCCCTCGGTGCCGCCGCCGCTGCTGCTTCCCCGCCTGCTGTTGCTCCTCCATCTCCTGAACGGATCACGGTGAGGGAAAGATGAGCGAGGAGACGGCGACTTCTGACAACGAGTAAGCGAGCCCTGGTCTGGGTGAGCCCGGTGGGCAGCCCCCTCCCCCAGCCCGTCCCGCCCGGGAGGTGATAGATGCCCGATGTGTCTGGCCATTTTCCTTAATGGCAGCACCCCTCTCCATCCTTGCGTTCGCCTCTCTGCTTGGGGAAGGGTATCGAGTGCAGAGCAGAGGCGGCGTAGCAATCGGACGTCTCCGAGACGGAGTGGTTTGGGTGGCTCGAAGTAGTGTAGAAACTACCCTTTGCCTGCCCTTCACTATCCCCCCCAACACCTTGAACATCCAGCCATCCCAACTAATGTGTGGGAGCACCTCCTGCCGCAAACTGCTCTGGACTCTTAATTCGATGACTTAGTGACTCTTAAATACCGATTAAGCCTTCGCCCCCCGCCCCACTTTTTAAACTTATGACCTACACTATTCTAGTAAAAAAAAAAAAAAAAACTAGAGTTAGGGAAACAGTTTAAGAATTAAATAGGATTAAGGACACCTGGAGTGTGGGCGATGTTGAGCTATTGTGTTTTTACCTTTGCAAATATTGAATCCGTCTTCAAGAACAGAACAATTAAGAATTTTGAATGCTAGTATTTGGCTTTCGTCTGTGAAAAAGCACCTTTTTACATTGCCGAACGCGTTGGTGACTTCATCAGTTTCATCTAGAGCATTCCATGACTTTTAAGTTTTTGCTTATTTGGGCTGTCCTTAGGTGTTCCAAACGAAGCACTGTACCTTTTAAATACTTTGCTTTAACGTAGCAGCCGCTTGGAGGAATAATGGTGCTGTAAGAGTTTCCTGTTCAGAAGAGAATTAATTTTGGGGCAGAATATTGGCGTCCGTTTTCTTGTACTTGAGTTCGAGTTTTTGTTTTTTGAGGGTAATGAAGAGTTAAGTGAGGACTAGTCCTTAGGATACATTCCTTTAAATAAAGTGCATTCCTCAAGTCAGACCTCTTTGAGAAGGCTTTAAAGGCCAGTGACGAAGCCCGTTTAACATAAAATAGCTAGAAAAATGCAAAGCCGCGTTCCCCCCTCTTTGAAAAGCACACACTGAGGAGCGGGTGTGGAAGGAGGTGGATTGCTGCAGTCAGTGCAGTCTAGAAGCAGAAGTGGCCGCCATGTTCTCTCTTTTTGTGAATCGCCCTCATTTGCATAGCACACTTCATTCATAAAAAAATAATTAAACATCCATCACCTTGGACAACTTGAAAGGGTCTCTTAAGAGAAATATTCGAAGCCTGTTTGTCTTTATGTAGATTTTTGAATTCAGGAAGTGAGGAGAATTTGAAGTTTTAGATTAAATTTTAGAACATACGCACACACAAACAACTACCCCAGTTCTTAGAATGTTGACACAGTTATGTGGGAAATATCAGTTCGGGGAGGTGCTGGGATCACGTGATCGCCTCCATTCATAAAATACCTGGCTGTCCATTCACAGTGCAGTACACTGTCACAGCCTTCCGCAGATTAGACCTATTTTGAGCTAGATCAAGAAGCCTGTCTCAGATAGTGCTGGGCTAGGAGAAAAACTGCGGAAACGCTGAAAGGAATGACGGGAACTTTTATTAGTATCTTGCAAGAAAGCAGCTGGCATAAAATCTTAAGATCCATTGTAGAGATGGGGAAACAGTTTAATAGATTAGATATCTTAGCAGTTTAATAGTTTAGACAGTAGTATTGCTTTGCTGCGGCAGTGAACAAAAGATGGGATGTGGATTAATGCAGGTATAGAATGGATTGTTTCAAACTGGGCCTTTTTTGGTACTATAGTAAATTGAAAGTGCAAGTGTGTGATCAAGATTTCAGTGGATGGAACGATTGTTTTACTAAAATTTAAAAAATATATATTTCCGATGGTTTTAATCCTCAAGATATTGATGCTTTGATACAGAATTGCCAGGGCCTATCCTCTCATCCTAAATGTACTTACGGACAGTTTGGAAATTATTCATCCAGATTTTTAAAATTGCTTTTACAAATATGTCCTGTCTTAATAATTTAATACATTGTTCTCTAGGAGCCTTGTAATACTATTTGTTTGGGTAGGAAAAGAATAATCTACTTTAACATGTATTGTTCTCTGAGAGGTTTATTCATAGGGCAAATTTTTTTTTTAAATTAACATTAAAAATGATTGTGTTCATCTGGTAATCATTGCTGCTAGAGCTGACCTTGTTTAGTCCTGCCTCAGCTCAACCACAAGTGGATTTCTTGGAATGTCAATTTTAATCTGGTTATTTGTATATCTTGTCTTTAACAAAGAGTTTTGAAGTGGAAATCCATTATTTGTAACCATACATTATGAAGAAGCATAAGAGATACAGCAGAGCCCTCAGAGGCTTAGGTATAGTTTAAAATGGCCTTGTATTTTTTCCTTTTTCTCTTTCTCTTCAAACTATAGTTAATAGGGATTTAATTACAATAGAAATTGGTCTTTATTGGTTCATTTTTCTTTGTTTTTAGCCTTTTAAAGAAAATCATCAGTTTCTTGGAAAAGTGTGTTAACTTAAAATGTTAGGCCTTCTAAAGTTCTTATTCTAAAAACCATTATTTGAATTCAGATTTTAATTTTTTTGTAGAGGGTGTTACATATCTAATCAAGAATTAGTGGAAGATGTTTTATGTAAAAGGCATTGCCTTAACAGTGATAAGTCAAATGAAGACTAAATAAATGAGAGTAGGATGAAGCATTAGACTTTCAAATTCATGTTTAAGAATAAGATTTTTTGACAGGTAAGATGGTTCAACTGGTAAAGGCACTTTATACAACCTAGCCTGGTGGCCTGCGTTCTATTTCTGGGACTTACACGGTGGAACCTGCTCCCACAAGTTGCCCTCTGATCTCCACGTAGGTGTATGGCACCTGTGCATCCAACATAGTCACACAAATAATTGTAATAAAATAATTTTTTAATCCAAATTTTCAAAAGACAGTCATAAATGTACTCTTGAGTAAGCTGTTTTATGAATAAAGGAACTAGCACACATGATTTTATTTTTGAAGGTAATATTTCATTTTGCAGAAAATGATACTACAAATGTTCCCAGTAGATAAAGATGTACCATAAAATGAATTAGCCCTTTAAATAGAATTTTGAACACTAAGGATATGTTAATACCCAAGAGCCTTTGTCATTCGCAGTTGAGTGAATGTTATACTGCATGTCCTTTGCCAATTTGGCCAAAGCACTCGGAAAAGTGAAATGGCTGAAGAAACCAAGCATTTTGTTTTTTATGCTTAAATAATCCAAAACCACCTGCTGTGTCAGTAGGCTTTTTAATAACAAGTTGGGATTATAGTAATTACAGACTAGGTCAATTAGAATTGGATCACTTGAGATGAATTTGCTGTAGTATAATCTGGGTTAGAACCATTTCTCCTGTCAAAAGCAGATTTTCTGTTTATATCATTTAGCACCTCATTGAAACTGTTCCTCACAGTGGGAGTATGTGAATATATATATTTTCTTCCATTTGTCTTATATATGTGCCTGCCTATGTGTATGTTATACACATATAGTTAGAAAGTAATCTAGAACTGAGTGGAAAGAAACATTGGGAAGCTGTGTAACAGTTATTCAAGTAATTTTTTTGTTTATGTAAATATGGATACATAATGTAAAATTTGTTTAGAATTCGGTTGAGCTCAATGCTTGCTCACCTGCTTCAACTTCATTCTTCCTTTTTATATACAGTGGTCTGGTTTTGAATTGTATGTTTCTAAATTGTATGCTAGCATGTTCAAAATAATTTTTCCAAAGAAAAAAGAAAAAAAAAAAAACTTGCGGAAATAATTTTTCTCAGAAGACTCAATTGTGCCATGCTCTCCCAACATTCTGTCCTGTATCATTGTGTACTTGATCCATATTTATAGTCAGATTTAAAAAAATACAATTTACCCATTTCTACGTGTGTTATTGCCCCTTATTTCATAATGCTTGTTACACACCTTTGTGTGGGTGAATTTATGCATTTGGGGTAATTTAGCTTTGTTAGAAAATAGGATGAAAAATTATGTGAAAATAAATTATTATGTTCTAGGGCCAAGTTGGCTTTATTTTTAACATATATTTCCTCACGTTCTAGAAATAATAGTTGAGACCTAAAACTATCCTAGATACTCTTGGAATAATCATTGTGTTGGCCTCTGAGCTATGCACTGTATCAACAAAAAGGTAGTCATTTGTCTGCTAATCGATTTTGAAAATTCCTTTTCCATCTCCTCCGTAGTGTCAACTATGAGAAACGGGCTAGGAATAAAGAAGTTCATTGATGGGGGAAGGGTAAAAGTCATAGGATCCTAATTGTGTGCTGCTGCTAGTGATTGAGAATTATCCAAGGGGAAAGGCTGACAACCTAGTTCTCATTAGAGTAACTTGAAGTTGGCTCATAGGTCTCACTGAGTGCTGGGAAGGGTGTTTCAGAGAGGTCTGCATTTCTTCTCCAACCTTCAGGAAGAGTTGCTTTTGGATTAAAACTGCCAGTTTGAGAAATAGTTTACCCACCCATGCAAGGACAGAAATTAGCTCAGAGATGAATAATTTGCTCTGCTACCATGAGATAGCAAGGACTAACATTTTGTTATATAATTGTACACTCTTTTACCTGTGATTTTGTTCATATATTGGACTTTTCACTATGTGCCAAGCACTGTGAAAAATGGTTTATTTAAGAACTATGTAACTAATGTTTACACACACATATACCCTCTGACTAGAATGGAGTTCCACAGAGGATATTATGGTAGATTAATATATGTGATTATTTTGCTATGTTTTAATTATCTTTCTAGAATGTTATTTCAGTGGCTACCGTATGCCTAGTATATGATATACTTTAATGTTTATCAGTCTTATATTGTTGGAAATTTTTTTTTTTTTTTTGGAACTGTATTAAGTTTGACCTAGGATTTTTTCCATCTTTATCTGTTGCTTTTTCCTTGAGCTAATCTAGGAACGTCACATCTTAATTTTTTAAATTAAATTACCATATAAAAAAAAGTGAGTATACAGGAGTATGTGAAATATCTTTCTAGTTGTCTTTGAGAATTATTATGCCAGTTTTAAATGCAGAGAATGAAATTCTGTTCAGACTGTCTTAAAAATTTGCTGGATGATAAAGAAGAAAGTAGAAATTTGTTTAGAAAAACAAAAAAAATGTTTTAGGGTATCTAGAATTCTTGAAATACTGCATTATAAATAGAATTAAATTGATCATTCTGAAGTCATTTGCAAATCTATTTAACTTTTTAACTGTTTTATGCACTGTAATATAGCTCAAAGAACATTAAACTTGAAATTAGGAGAAAAGTTTTCTTGTAACTGATTCTGTGATCAAGGATAACAGTCGGCTTGTTTATTGAAGTTTGAAGTAAGCATTATGGTCCCTTCTTATGCTAATAGTGTATGATTTGTTCTAATGTTTCAAGTGGTAGACACACTAAGCCACTTGATTTTGCTAATCTTATTACATTGTTTTTGACATTTTTAAGCAAATGTCTAATAGCACAGTAAAGTAAAAGTATGCATTTTGAATAAAAAGATAACAAAAATTTGTGAACAACTGATCTATACATTCAGAAACTTTCTTCAATTGGGCTTACTATTTTGTTGTCACTGGGAAATGAGATCCCACTATATATCCTAGCTTCTTCTCAGACAAATTGGATTTGAATAAGCTCCTCTACACCCCCCCCCCCAGCCACTTGGGGATCATAAGGGGTTAACTGTCCTTACCCTATTAGCATGCATTAGTTGGAAAAGTGAACAAAAATCTACTGGGCTTAAAAGCCAATTTGAGGAGTTACATAAAGGACGTATTAACATTATGTCACTTTCTAAGCTTTACTTAATGAATAAGAATACCAGAAAGTCATCCTCACTTGGTCATTTATCAAAACCTTGTTGATCTAACACATTTATTTAGTTTCAGAAGTTAACACACAGGTAAAAGTGTATTATTCTCCAACATTTAGATATTGTTCTATAACAAGTTTGGTATAACTGTACTCAAAGAGTCTAGAATTAAAGTCATTAGATCTATGCAATCTGTGTCTGATACTTGGTTTGAAAAAAACTTTTTTTTTTTGGGGGGGGGGGGAGAGAGGCAGTGTCCCATGTAGCCCTGACTGGCCCCGAATTCACAGAGATCCATCTGCCTCTGCCTCTTCCTCTAACAAGCACAATAATACTAATGTATTGCGGACATTTTCTTCCATGTTCTAGGCAAAGACTGAGGAAAGATTAGGCAGATATCGAACTGGTATTGGGAAAGCCAGCGAGATAAAGGTCTAGTTCTGTGTCATTTTTGCTTCATTAAAACAAACAAAACACCTAGGGCCTGTTAAAACAGCCTCAGTATCTCTCTGAGCACATTATGGAGGTATAGGTAGATTTGATGCTGTTCCCTTATTTTAGGTAGAAAGGCCATCTTTCTTACAGTTTAAACTCAAGAACCTTTAAATAACATTGTGCAGGGGTCAAAAGTTTACATTTATGGGATAAGAGATCTTTTTTAACATCAGTTATTTCAAGAGGTAAACAGTTCATGATTTTGTAAGCTGTGATCCAGCTAAGATCTCTTACTGGTGAGAAAGATTTGCTAGCCAGGAGTTCACTATTCTTGGTTTATCTGTTAGAGCCAATTTTGGTCACAACTGTAACAAAACTAATATTGTCATTAGTCTGTTATTCTGAGATAGTAAGTTTGCTAATTCAGAAGTAGCCTTCTTGAGTATATAACTGTATACTTGGTTTAGAAATTAATTTGAGGTTTATTGATAAGTTAAGATCTTGAATGAGTACAGTTTTTTTCTGAGTCTTGATACAAGGGAGCAAACAGCTTTAGTAACCAAAACATTTACTTATGAGGCACATAGACTGTGTTGCTTTGAGTCTGAACTTCAATTATGTGCGCTGTTTGTTCTCTATTATATTTCAAAGAAAAAGGATAGCTTGGTTTATAATTACTGATTAACTTCAGATCAGTCCATTGCATTGACCTTGCCTTAACTATATTTAGCTAGCTGGGAAGTATAAGGAAACCATACTAGATGGAGACCTGCAGGTGGATCTTTGAGTTTGAGGCCACTCTGGTCCACGTAGTGGGACCCTATCATCAAAAATTTTAAATACATACTTTTAATTGACTTTGGTTTGAGGACAGGAGCAATTAATGTTGAAGAAAGGTCTATTTTAAAAAAAAGCAAGTGTAAAAACTTTACAGACTTTTCATATATATTAGCTTCATGTGTATATAATTTTCCTTTTTAGTGTAAATATGAGGTTATTGTTACATTAGATTTAATAAGGAGCCAAAAAGCAATGGAACTATTTATTCCTACTTGGTACACTTAATATAAAGACTATGTTTTATGTGTATATTTTAATAGTCCTCATTAATACAGTGATATTACTTCAGATTGTATCAAAACCTTACATAGCTGTTGTCTCTTTTTAATAAATGCTAGGTTTCCAGCTCATTACTATTAACAGATAACATTGTATGGTTGGGGTATACCTGGAATCCTAGCATTCAGAAGGGTGAAGCAAGAGAATTTTAAATTGACAATTGCAGATTGCAGGACAGCTTTGGCTGCATATAAATTCCAGGAAAGCATGGTTTTCATTAGTAACGCCATGTCTCAGAACCAAAACAATTTCAACTGTACTAAGAGTATTTTACATGTAACTTTCCTTCTGTTTGGTTAATCAACGTGTGTGTGTGTGTGTGTGTGTGTGTGTGTGTGTGTGTGTGTGTAGAGGCCAGGGAAGGATGTTTAGCATTCTTCTCTAGCATTCTCTCTCTTATTCATCGTATTCTCTCATTGAACCTGGACCTAAGTTGTCAGCCAGAGACAGCAAGCTCAGAGGATCCTTCTGTCCCCACCCTCCGCAGTGTTGTGGTTATGGATAATATAGCTATGCTTATGTTTTAAGTTATGCAAACGCTAGGAATTTGAAGTCAGATCCTCATGCTTGCACAGCGAGCACTCTTATTCACCAGTCCCTTAATTTCTTAAAGTTTGTGAAAGGGCAATAATTGTCAAGGAATACATGTTTCTTTTATTAATGCGTCACATCTTTTTTCTGATTGTTTTTAAGTGAAATTAGTCATGAAATGTCTTAGATTCATTTTGTATTTTTAGTGTCTAGTTACTCCAAATACATTATTAAATTACAGCTAATATTTAAGGGATTATTAGGTTAGCTTTCAGAAGAGCAGAGGCTATATAGCTCAGTGGTAGAGTGCTTGCCTCCTAAGCCTGGTGTCTTAGGTTGAGTCTCCAGTAGTGCCCTCCTGAGGAAGACATGGATTTAGGCTTCATAGCAACTAATTTTTTTTTTTTTAAGTAGATGTCATTGCTGTTACTTTTCCCCTTTATAAAGAAAGATAAGAGAACTGAGGCTTGGGAAAGGTAAGTAGCAGTGAAACTTCCCATAGATGGTGAAGAAAGGTCTCCATGCTGCAAAGCTGATGATGACCTTAGGATGACATTCAGAGACTTTGTAATGTAGTATGAGTTCCTAGTGAGCTAACTTTTTGATGTCATAGTTTTAGTAGCCATTTCTGAATTGAACACTGACCTGGAGCGTTTCCAGTATTTCATTGTTAATAAATGTCCATGGTTTTTCTCAATGCTATTTATTAAATCGTTGTTGGCATATTAAGCATGAGCCATGACAAATCTCAGGGATTCAATACCCAGGCTGCTTAGACAGAGAGCTCACTCCGTGACCTCCTCACACCCTGCTCTCCTCCTGGTTCTCCTTCCTGTGCTTCTCCTTCCTCCTCCCCAGCCCTAGGTGCTTTTTTCATTTCAAATCCTCCCTGTCTCCACCCAGCCCTTCAATATACAGATGAATGGAACCTAACCTTCATCTGCATTACCCTGTTCATATGGAGATCTGAGTGGACACTTCATTGTTTAGCAGGTAGGAAGCAGATCTCTACCTGCCACAAAGCATCAGAAAACACCCTTCCCCTTTCAGAGCATACAGGAATATTGTCTATAACAATGAAATATCCCACAACATTTCACCTCAGAAAATATCCTGAAACTGTATCATATTCATTTTTCAAACTGTTGAAAATTCTACATTTTAATAAGAAAGCTTGACGAGATAATGCATTTCTAAAACTTAGACATTGTCATAGATAAGTAGGTAAATATAGTTGTTTCACAAAAAAAGGCATTAAACTAAAAGGTTAGTCCTTTTTAGTATGTGTTGAATCTTAATGTTTATAGATATAGTTCACTCATCTTAGTCAAAAAGCTAACAAATGATTTTGTGTTAAATATGCTTATGTGTGTGTATATCTACAAATCTTTAGTCTGTAGATAAGCATAGTACGTTTACTATGTTTAACACGCAGTTTTAAATTCATTGGTATTTCTGTGTAGTATTCCTTTTGTTACCATACTGTCGTTTCTTTCTTGAAGTTATTTGAGTTGTTTCCAAGTATTTGCTGTCATTTGTTCTTGTTTGTGCTCCTGGTACATATGTGCTAAATGCTCTCTTGGGATGTATGTAGGAACATAGTGGGGTCGTAAAGATAGAGTAAATTTTGAAGTCTATGAAACAGTGCCTCTTACAAAAACAACAAAAAAGGTGCCAAATTGTGCCTGTCCATAGTTCCAATTTACACTTCCACTCGCTAATTTTAGAAAGTGGTTCTTAGTTAAACATTGTTGTGGTCTAACCTGGTATCGTGAATTTTGACAAAATGTCCTATAGTGTTTACATGTACTGAACTGAATTAATGAATTAATTTGTGTAATTAATGAACTCATTTAATACAGCAACCCTATGGTATAGGTACGGTTAAATCCATTTTATAGACGAAGAAATTGAAGCCTGGAAGGGTAAGGCTAGTAAGTGGTAGTTGTCATTTAGACTTGGTTAAGTCAGACTGTAGACTCTGGTTCCCTTCCTGTGATATTTTTTCTTTCTCCAAATTACTGATATTTATGTTTCCTAATCTCTTTGTCTTTTCACCTGCCTCCACTCATCTCTTGGCCTGTTTGTGTTCATGGTAGTGAGTGCTGACGGTTCCTTCTGTCCTTAAGAGTATTCAGCATTATCTGGTGTGTTGTCTTCTTTTGAAAACAGGTTTCCAGAATCTGTTTCCTCAATGATAGTATGAGTAAGATGGCTCTGATGATTTCTAGAACTTTGGTTCTAATTATTTTGTAATTTGACTTATTCTCTTATTCATTACATCATTAATTTCAAGTTAATATTTGTTTTACTTTGCCTTTTTTAAATTATAAAAGTATGAAACAGTTGACTAAGACTTATGCTTTATAATTCCATTAGCAGATAGTTTTATGGGCTGACCATTTAGGTAACTTAAAAATCTGAACTCATTCACACACATGTGCATTGTTCTCTATTAGTTAAAAATTATATAAACCAACTTGGCGTGACCTTGAAATGTACTAATGTACAGCTTTCTGCATACATCTGTAGCTGGGCTGTTTCTTTAACATTCTCCGTTGTTTCTTTGAACTAGTTTTTTTTTTTATGAAACCAGACATCTGTATGATCTCCTGGGTGCTAGGTTGATAATTGTGAATTGTGTTTTATTGTTGTTTGTTTGCTTTCTCTCTTTCTCTTTTTAAATTTAATTTTATCTTTATTTGTATGCCTTTGTATGGGTGCCTAATAAGGCTAGAAGGCAGCATTGGATCTCCTGGAGCTGGACTATCAAGTGATTGTGAGTTCACATGGCTGCTGGGAAACAATGCTCTGAGTCACTGAGCCGACTCTCCATGCCCAGATTCTTATTTTGTTTATTTGTTTTTTAAAGAAATGATTTCAAAATGATAATGCTAGTGTTATAAGAGTTTATTACTGGATGTCAAATACTACAACCCAGTAATAAATGATTATCCCTATGCTCTGTATAATAACCTAAATCTCTGAATGTCAGTAACATTAAAGTATTCAGGTCATGTTAAAAAAAAAGATGTTTAGGTCTGCTTTAGTAATGTCATTTACTTAAAAGCCATTATGTAAGTTCTCCATATATTAGAGGTCACTAAATGTTTCAGTGCAGTAGACCCAAAGAGCTTAATCATTTGTGGACATTGGAATGGGGGCCTGGCAGTAGCAACCAGACAGATGTAAATGGGGATGCTGTAGCATTTATTATTCAAATATAGTTCATCTCCCACATTTTGCACTGCTTCTAGGATTGGCACAGTTATTAGTATTGACACTGAATGAAGTAATACCGCAAGCATTTGTTGAGCATTTATGGGATCCTGGAGGAAGGAAAGGAACTAACGTTTTTGAGGTATACTGTGTTCCAAGTGTTAACATAGTAAACATTGGGATATGGATGAATAGAACCTAGGTCATCTTCTCAAGCACGTCTCAGTTATTACAAATAAATGCTAGTTCTTTGTAGTGCAGAACTTGAAGAGAATGCTTTAACTGAGATGCAGTACAATTTCCCCCAAAGATGAGAAAAAAGTGTTGAAACTAAAAATTCATTTATAAGAGACATTTTTTTCATGTGCACTCACTTTTACACTTCTGAATTCTTACGATTTATGCAGTTACAATCTTTGCTGACTGATTTATCTTAAAGTTCATATGGCAGGATAAATTCTATGTCTTAATTCTTAAAGGTTAAAGGTTTAGTGCCTGACAGCTTAGAACAAAAGAATAAATGATTACTGTGGAAATAGTCCTTTTTGTACCTTTATATTTTATATGTTGTGGATGAAATTATGAGCGATATCTTAGGTATTTTATATATTTATATACTATTTGGTGCCTCTTCACTAGAAAGAGCTTTGTAGTGAATAGTTTATAATTGTTAATACATGGAAATTAGCCCAGTTGGGCCAGCATTTAATGTAAGAGCTTGAGATGTGCTACTCTTAAAGTCATGCTCCAAACAGCCATATTTTCTGATCGGAAGACGAAGGGCTATTTGAGGTGGACCAGGGCTGGAATTGCAGACTCCTCTAATTATTGTCTATGAAAGAACTGAACTGTATTTACTCCTCCCTTCCCAATAAGTTATTCTGCAGACTGAAGACTATGGGTAAGAGATGAAGGTAGAAACTGAAGAGATGGGACAAATATGCTCACCTGTCATTACTCCTCTTGTCAACCTATATTGTCTCGAGGATTGATTTTTGTTTTATAGGAGAGAGGTTGAAAAACAGGTGGCTTTTGTCAGTAATTATGACTATTCATATTGCTGCTTGGCTTTATATAAAAGTCGTATACTTTAGTATCTTATATTCAACTAGGAAACTAATTCTTGAAAGTTAATTTTCTTTCCTCTCTAAAATAGAAATCCAAATACTCTTTGATGCCCAGAATTCCACAGTTGACATTTCAGGTTCTTCCCATAGACTTGAAGGTGACTGCAAAGAGCAAGTGTCTGATTTCTGCAGCATCAGAAACAGAAACATGTGATGGGAGCTACCAACACGTTTTGCCAGAATTTCAAAGCCGTTCTGTGAGCTTGGAGAAATACTGTTTTTTGTTTTTTTTGAAATATATTAGACCTTGAAAAGAAGGGAATAGTTTACAAAGAATATACATATATCCTCAATCAAAATGTTAGCATCCTGCATAGTGAAACGAAACAGTTACCATATAGATAATAATGTCTACTGACAGTGCTAATATTTACTGGTACTATTCAAGTTTCACCAGCTGCCCTAATTCAGGATGTAGCCCATGATTGTCATGTCTGCCTCGTCTCCTGCAATCTGAAACAGCTCTTTAATTTCTCTTTTTATAGTCTTGATACTTTGCCTGAAGAGTATTGGGCAGGTATTTGCACAGTGTTCCTCAATTCAAGGTGTACATTTTGGGCCATGTAACATTTTGTACCAAGTTACAGAGTGATAGTGGTGCAGTCAGTCAGCAAGTTGGTGATACAAACTGAACATTTGACCAAGATGTTTGCCAGGTTTCTTAACTGTTAAGTTCCTTTTATAATAAGTAGCTTTTGGGAGATTTCTGAGGCCTCAAAAAAAACTTGTTTTCTGCTATATATTCAATATTTTTCCCGTTTGTTAATAATTATCTACAACAATCACTGTGATAATGTGCAAATGGTTTTTCTATAACCATGATGTCTCTTTTAATAATTTGGTATGTGGTAGAAGGGCTTTCTCTACTCATATTTATACACATATTTGTATTAATATAACTTCTGGCCCAATGTCAACATTTTTATGCTGAGTTTGCAGGATTTGGTCATTGGGAAGCATCAGCATATTGGTTTCTGTGTCCCTTTGGCAAATATTTATTTCTTGAGTACTTCCTTTCTGGTATCACAAACAAACCAGGCTCAGTGCATACTTTGCTTGTGCTAGCTTTGGTGTCATCACTTCTCTAAGGAACACTGGTTCTTTTTATTGGAGAATTGTATTTAAAAATTCCAGCTGTGCTCATTAGCTTTGGAGTGAGGTCCATAGTTAAAGATACAGTATTCATAATGATACCCAGATAAAGTTGTAGTAAGAGTTGGGATGTGAACTTAGACTGCCTCTATCCAAAAGCGGGGTTTGTTCTACTTAATACTTAGATTATGACATTTCTTCCTTACATTTATTTACTTCACTTTTGTTTTTCTTTCTCTTCTTTTCCTTCTTTCTTCCTTTTTTTTTTCTGTTTGCTTTTTGCACAGTGTCTCTCTATATAATAACCTTTTGCCTTTGCAAGTTCTGAGTTTAAAGGTGTGTGCCACACCACTCCCAGTGTTAACATTTATTTAATAATAATGAATTTGCTTTTTGCCTTTCCTGGACATAATCTAATTAAAATGTATTAAAATGTCTTTGCTAATATAGCTTTTTCAAAGCAGAAAATAGTCATTGCAATTCTAAAAATATTTACACGCTTGCTATGAGTAAGGCTTTATGCTAGATACTAGTAGTTTTGTACTGTACATGTACATGTTGAAGACACTGCTGATAATTTTGTTTACTATGCCATTAAGTACAGGAGGGTGATGTGATGATTGTGATTATTTTATTTTCTATTTATTTAGGTAGCTTAGGATTAGTATATAGGATGTAAATATAATACACAGACATACAAAACTAGATTTACTCTCCTTTTTGCATTTACCTGTGCCTCTATGTAGTGTTCTGTTGTTTCATAGGTGTTACAATACAACCTGCTAAACATTTGTAAGCATTTTATACTTGTTGTTTAATTCTCACCATCTATCCAATACTCTATTTTAGCACATAGATTTCAGTGACATGTTAGAGATAGGACGGCAGAGTAAACGATGGTGTATTTAAATCTATTTTTATATTATCTACCATGAAATACTGATAGATTTCTGTTGTCTGGTAGACAACAATACTGGTAGAAGTCTGTTGTCAGACTCTGAAACTGTCCCTTCTAAGGTTGAATGTTTCTGTTTAAATATATATATTTTTTTTGGCTTGCACTTTTGATTTTTACTCTTTTGCAGCTTTTACTTGATTCACAGAACTGTGTAGTTTATCACTAAATAATCTTCTCTCAGAATAACTATTTTTATGAGACTTTCCTCTGGTCAGCATCTACAAAAAGATTTTTCTTTTTAGTTACTTTTCTGTAGCAGTAGACTGATGGCTTGCTTGCTGAGCATTTCTGAGCAGAGTTGCTGTGATATATTGTAGTCTATTTGCACAAAAAAGTATGCAAAAAGTTTTCATTTGTGGTTCTGTATCAAAAGAAGGAAGCCAGATAGTGGAGGCACATGCCTTTGAGGCTGGTGGATCTCTTGAGTTCCGGGCCAGCCTGGTCTCCAGAGTTCCAGGACAGCCAGAGTTAAAACAGAGAAACCCTGTCTCGAAAAACCTAAATAAATAAATAAACAAACAAACAAACAATCAAATAAATAAATAAAATTAAATTAAAAAAAATAATAACGAAAGAAGGAAATGTATTTCTACTTCTGGTGGTAAATCATACAGAAAAATTCTTGATAGTAAATTTTAAAATGAAAGCTTTTATGAAATGGGATAAAGTACAGCTTGTGTGGTTAAGTTTAATCTCTAGTAGTAATGAAAACAGAACTGAAGACTAAAGTTCATCTTTGTTATTAGAGAACTCTTAGGGAATCTTGTTCTTGTGTATATCACAGTTAGATTAACATGGAAATGTATGCACCACCTATTTGTTTTTCACTATCTTAAATGAATGTTAATAAGCCTAGTCTCCAGAGGTCTTCCTTGGAGTGATCATAGCTGTTGTGATTCAAAACTGCAGTAATCAAGTCCAGTCCAGAAGAACCAGTCACATAGCATGTGACTTCTTCTTCACATAGCAATCTGTTAGCTATCTGTTCAAGTTATTACTGGTGATAGTAATCCATTGCAAGTAAATGCTAACAATTCCTATTGCAGAATAACCTCTAAGCAACACATACTAAACATCTCTGGGAACCATGTCAGGTAATTTATATAGGTCTTCACTGTTTCACAGAAGTGAAGAAATTCGAATGGGAAACGGTTTTTTATTAAATAGGACTGTCATAGTTAGGGTTTCTGTTTTTGCGATGAAACACTGTGGCCATAAACAACTTGGGGAGAAAAGGGTTTATTTTAATTACATTTCCATTTCACAGTCCATCATTAAAGTAAGACAGGGCAGGAACTCAAGGCAGACTAAGGAACCTGGATGCAGGACCGATGCAGAGGTCATGAAGGAGTGTTGCTTAAGTGGCTTCCTCTCCATGGCTTGTTCATCCTGCTTTATTATAGCACCCAGAACCCTCTGTCAGGGGGTGGCATCACACACAGTAAGCTGGGCCCTCACAAGTCAATCATCAGTCAAGAAACTGTTCTGAAGATTTGTCTGCAGGCCAATCTTATGGAGGCATTTTCTCAATTTAGATTCCTTCCCAGATGGCCCTAGCTGGTATCTAGTTGACATGAAAACTAGCCAGTTTAAGGACCTTACTATTTAAATAAATGACAATACTGAAGTCTGAGGCTCTAAGATACTTAGCTCAAACTATTATGGTTGTATGGTTGCATTGTGCTTGTCTCTGTGGAAAGTTTTTTTTTCTTCATTACTGTTGGTTCAGTGTTGTCCCCACTGAAAAATGTCACCTCTTTTTTTCCCCCTCCCTATAAAATTGGTCATTTTTCTTTGGGCTGTTTTACCCTAAACCTCCTAGCCCAGTGATTCGCAAGCTGTGGGTCATGACCTCTTGTGGGGTGGGGGGGGGGTTGTCAAACAACTGTTTTACAGGGGTCTCCTGAGACCGTCTGCATATCAAGTATGTACATTACGATTCATAACAGTAGCAAAATTACAGTTATGAAGTAGCAACAAAAGTAACTTTATGATGGGTGGGGGTGTTCACCACAACATGAAGGACTGTGTTAAAGGATCATAGCATTAGGAAGGTTGAGAACCATTGGCCTTGCCAATTTCTACCTTCTGTTCTCATGAATATTGTCTATGATGACCCAAACGTCTGTCCTGGGAAATAATTTATTTGAGGGAAATCATTATCTCCTTTGTTTTTAGGGATGCATCATAGATACCAGTAGTCAGCCCTGGAAAAGATGTCACCTTTCTTAAAAGGTATATATGTAGCTTCCAGTCAGGATTTCTGCTAATCATGCCACAGGTCCATGATAAAAACTTTTGTAAAAGCACTATTTATGTACTGCTGGTAGCCAGGCAAGATCTTGGCAAGAAGTAAGGTACTTAGCATTAGGCTAGATGCTTTTGTGTTCTGTAGAAGTTTTTTTTTTTGAAAGAGAAAAAGTGCAAAAATAATAAAAGGCCTATACCCTTATTACCCCATGACTCACTGTCACCATCTTTGTCCTAGCTTTTTATCTAAATCTCTTACTGTTACATGGTAGTGATTACAACTGAGTTGGGCTGTCAACTCTCTTTTCCATAGACATGGAAGTGATGAAAATTATGTGATTTCCACTTGGGATTTTTTAGGATTTGGGATTAGCAATTTGTCCAAGTTAATGAGTCTGTGTGTGAACCTGCAAACTCCCACTTTCTTTCATAATCCAGAACAGTTGTTGGCAAAACCAAAAGATTTAGAAAAACCTAATGCTAACTTAGCACCTTACAAGTAAAGGATGCACTTGGATTGTGAATTTGTAACAGAAGCAGTGGTTTCCTATGATGATGAAGGTAGAAGAGCTCACTTTGGCAGCCAGGAGACCACTGGGACTCTGAACAGACTGCACAGTCTGGTGTTTGAGAAGCTCGTGTGTCTTCTTACAGGGCAGATGCTTATGACACTAGTTTGAGGTTCTACCTACTTCTTGAATTGCTTGTTTAATAATGGATGATGGGAACATCCCTGGACAGAGAATTTAGTGTTACAAAGAGTAAAATGAACCTCATGGTTCCTTAAAATGATGGGTCTGTGCCAGTTTCTTCTTAGTTCACCTTGAAATCCTTTCTGACAGGGCCTTGTCTGGTGAAACAAACAGGCAAACAAAAAACCTTTTTGAGGTGAATTTACAGTCTAGAGCTCTGTGGGTCTGAAGTTCTTTTTCCTGCAAGGTTAAATGATTGTCTTGGAAAGTACTGGCCACCACCTTCTAACAAGCTGTATTGACTTTAATCTCAGGAATGTATTAGTAACAGAAAGGATGGGTGGGGGTCCCCAAAAAAATGTGGAGTTGTTTTAGAAGTAAGCATGCCTACTCTATATCCTAATATCTTTGTCTCAAATATTATTAGCTATTCTTTCTTGACACACACTAACTGTTTTGAAGAGTCCAGTCAAACCATCAACGTGATATTCAGAAAGTAGATTAGATGCAGACAACCTCGTCAAGTAGAGCTTTGAGAAAACTTGATCAGTGAACTAGCTCCAAATTATAGGACCCTCACAACTTTTCCTGCATAGTAAGAATAAATAGTACCCTGTTCCTGAGAGTAAAAGTAGAATGAACAGGTGGAAGTTTAAGGAAAGAGAACAGATTTTTGTTCTATGTATAGAGACAAAAACTAAGTTCTTAATGCGGCATGCCTGATGATGGAATGGCTTGTCTCAGGAAGTTGGAAATCATCAGTTTTCAAACGAGAGAGAAGAGTGTCTGTGAATTTTTTACAAAATGGAGTGCCTAGGTTTTGTGTCAAGTTGGTCTAAATCTTCTAAGGTTCTTCTAGGGTCCATGGTCTTATATTTAATATTCTGCTCTGTTTCTTCAGGTTTCTACCCTCCTAAAATGCATGCTTGTATAAGTGACACAATGCTTAGCTTTAGAAAAATACTCTATAACTTGAGATTTATAAATGGAGAAAAATATAAATGACCTCCATAAGTTGTTTCTGACAAAGAAAGCCTTTGGTGTGTGCCATGAGTTTGTGTGTGAGCTGGAGGTTGAAGTGTTCCTGGGTCACACTCCACTTTATTTACTAAAGACAGGGTCTTTTGCTGAACCCTGAACTCACCTATTCAGCTAGTCAGGTTAGCCTAGCTAGCTAGTTTGCTCCAGGGATTCTATCTCTACCTCCAAATGTTGTGATTACAGATGTGCCCTGACATCCGCCGGGCTTTTACATGGGTGCCTGGGATCTAAATTCCATCTTTCTTGTCTGCAGGCTTATGCAGCAAGCATTTATCCATGGATAAGGCAGCAAGTATCAGTTCTTTGTGTAACTTTGGCAGGAGAAAGAGAGCCTGTGCTTAGCATACATGGGACCTGGGTTCAATTTACACTACATTTTTTTTTTCTCCTTGTTGCTTGCATATTTTTCTGTGGATAGAAAAGCTTTCACTGATTTTAAGAAATCAACTTGACATTATCTGAATTGTCATACTCTGGCGGGCATCGGCATACTGCATTCATAATGCTCCACAGTGTAATCTACATGATTCGTAAATACAACTGAGGAATTCATTAAGACTTCCTTATTCAGATGTAGATGCTATGATTAGTATTCTTGATTCATTCCAGTTCTGTTTGATATAAGAGCTGCTGACCTAAATGGATAAGCAGTAGTAGAATGGTTTGAGTTTGTGGGTCTTGGAAACAGTTGGAATGCATTATCTGTGCCTGTTGATTGGTGGCTGTAAAAAATGTGTTCTGTATGCCTTTAGTGTAATCTTTGACTCATGAAAACTTCAGAAATGAAAATGTTTTTTTTCCGAGTGATGGCTGTTTTTATTTTTATTTTGCTATACCTCTTCCCCTTTCTGAGTAAGGGAAGTATGTAAGTCCTTCACTGTCAAGCCTTTTTGTTCTTAAATCACATTTCCCTTGCTGCTTTGTATGTGAATCATGAGGCTGATTTGAAGCCAGTATTGATCCTAGTTACAAAGCTTCTTGTAGCATCTAGTATTCCATGAACTTTTAAGTAGCTGAACATTAAGGGCTTAATGAGAAGTTCAGGGCAACTGTGAGTGGTAAATGTGAAAATGAATGTGTTTGTGGAGTACAGTCACATGCTGAAGTTGTTGTGATGGTTGGGGGTGTGATTATGGAATTGTATCTTTTTTCTCTAGGTGCTATGAACTTAGACTTATACCAATAAAATTGCAACTAATATGGGATGTCCACCACATCCAAAGATTAGCATTCATGTAAACGAGAACTTGTTTCAAGGCACATCTAATTTAAGACACAGAGCAGAACCAGGACAGCAGGGATTGAATCCTCTCTCAGGCCTCTCACACAACATGCCGTCTTGTCAGAGGACATGAATGTCAGAATTAAACATGTCTTGAACCCAGTTTCTCAAGCATAATCGGCTACTGAAGTCTTCAGTGCTGAGTGAACAATTTAATATTTTTAGAGCTCAGGTTATTTTGTTTTATTGTTTTTGCTGTTGTAAAAGAAGAAAATAGAAGTCACTTCTGTGTCTTCGATCACGATGACACATTGTGCCTCTTCCTAAGGAACATTATCTCAAATCATGCTGTTGTTATTATCAACAGATCATGCTGTTTCCTGATATTTCAACATCTACTTCCTTGTACTTACTGTATCAGCTTTTGTATACAGTTCGCCTCATAATAATACTTAGTTACAGAAGATTTACTTTTACCCTCTTGCTAACAAGCCTCTAGTAAGTTCCGTCCCTTCCTTCTTTATTAAACTATAGTCATCATAGCTTTATGCATACAGTCTTGAGTATACCTGTCTTTAACTGGAGTTAAGTTTTAGTTATAAAATTTTTGGCTCTGAGGGATATATGCAGTTTTAAGTCTTTTTTGGGGGGGTTGTGAAACTGTACTGTAAACACAGTGTAGGTAGGCACTTTCATTCTCGTAAGCTATGTAAAAGAATGCATTGTACTGATATTATTGCTGTACTTCACTAGGTCAGCAAGTGAAACAGTCATCTCAATTGTAATTAATTTCTACTTTGGTGATTACTTAGTGAGGTTGAACAGCCCATGATTTGTCTTGTAAATTGCCTTTTTTCTGTTTTCTAATACTATTTTTTGTTTGTTGGTTTTTTCTTTTAAGACATTCTTGTGTATCTCAGGCTGGCCTCAAACTCATTCTGCTGAAGCTGGTGTTGGCCTTCAGCTGATCCTTCAGCTTCCAACTCCTGAGTTCCAAAAATTTCTAATAATTATATCATTTTAATTTTAGCTTAGAGAGTCAAGCTCTCGTTCTCCAGAAAGCTTGCTTTTTACTCACAGATCTGTTACACCTTATTGCTATCTCATACTAAATACTTTGGGTACATTTATGTATTTTCTAGACTACATTCCTGCAGTTTCACTTCACCTGTTTTTGTTGATTTGTTTTAAAGCATATTGTTACTGGTCTTTGAATGAGAAATGTATCTAAGCATTTGGGTGGGGTTTATAAACACATTAGATGTGATGCATGTATATTACAGACTGCATGAGGAACCTCATTGTTTCATCTGGACCATTATATTTTACATAACCACACCTACATTCTGCTCCTGCTGACTGATAGGTTCCGTTGCTTCTCCCCTGTGCTTTTTGAAGATATATACGTGGCATATATAGTAAAAATTAAGGAAATGCACTCCCCTATTAAAATTAAAAGGTATTTGTTTAGTTCTTATTCTCCTCCAGACAGGTAAAGAGGGTCTGTGAGCTTAGAAATTGATCAATACAGGGTTGTAATATTAGCTCTGTCTCCATTCCTAAGACAGCTACTGGATTGGAATATCCCTTTCTTGCCTGCCTTATAAGAATGTACCTGCTTGTACCTCTCTGTCCTTACAGATCCTTCTAGAATCTTAGGATTTCCTGCCATAGAACATTAATGTGAGAGGTATAGCAGAACGTAACAATGATAACATACATACAGCAAAATACTATAATGCTGTCCTAGAACAGGCCACATGGGCTGATGGATAGAGTAGAGGTGATTATGCTGTTAATTCTTTGTTTAGACCATCTGACAATCCTTTACTGCAGAGGTTAGAGTCAACTGAAAATGCATGAAAGTACAACTTAGATACCTGCGCTTCAGAAGCACACCGGGCAGCACAGAGTTATTCCTTTATGCCATTTGATTTTCTGATCCATTTTTTTCTGGTTATTATCCTAATTCTATATTTCTTATCTGTATTTCATTCACTTGGCTCCCTCCCTACTTTTTACTTTAATCTGCAAGGCAGTATTTTTTTTTTTTAACTGTAGACTTTACATTTCCCTGCTCAAAAAGTGTTTTTCTTAGTAAAGAGCAGCCTTATTTTTACCATGTGTGAGCTGGTCTGTCTGACTCTTACAGCATTGTTTTCTCACCTGAGAATTTTTCTTACCTTGTAGTCTTTGCCTAAGATAGTCTTCTATCAGGAGACTCCTTTCCCACTTCTTCTGAATATTCTTCTACTCTTCCTGTGGCTCCCCTAGGACACAGAACACCTGGTTTCGGAAAGGCTTGATGAAAAAATGTATAAATTAATAAACTAGATTATTCAGTCATAAATATTAGGATGGCTAGGAGGTGCCAGTGTTACTCTGGGGAGGACTCAGTACTTGATACTGAAGAAGGAAACATCCAATTAATTGCATTTCAAGTGGAGACACTGGAGCAGAAAAAAGCTGTTTAAGGAATAGAGGATGTTGTGTGGTTGAAATAACAGTGAAGGAAGCATTGGGAGTAGTAAGAAGATAGACCCTCCTAATGAGTTTGCTGGATTTAATATTAAAAGGTTAAATAGTCAACACTGAATTGAAAAAAAATCATTAGAGATAAATTTAGCTTAGCCACTCAGATAGAGGATATAATTTCTTGTTTACATTTCTATAGATTCTGCAGTTTTATTATTCTGTAGTTTTAGAAAAGAAATTGAGCTGGACATGATGTTTCATGCCTATATTCCAGTATTTGGGAGGCTGAGTCAGGATGCTGTGTGTTGAGGCAGCCTGGCTACTTACGGTATCAGACCTGGTCTCAAGCAAACCTATAGCCTGGTTCATGCAAAAGTAAAACTGGCTAAAACATGCATATTTCTACTGTGCAAAACAATCATTCCTAGTCACCTTAAGACAAACTGGAAAGGGGAGTGCAACTGTTCCACATTTAAGTGAGCCAACATTTAAGAAACCAGGAACTTTCACATAAGCAAGATATCCAACTTCTCTAAATAGATTGAAACCCTCCCAATACTGAGCCTCCATTCCTACACGACAGCAGCTGGAGCGAAGTGCTACTTTAGATGGTAGGAACCTCCAGCACTGAAGTGTTATCCAACTCAAAGTTGCTTTCTTTGCTCATGTTTCTGACTTCTTTTTTTTTTTTTTTAAGACTAGTGACACTGTTACTGATGTGTAGGCCAGTGAAAAAAATTAAAGTGTTTATTCATATCTAATTCTTTTTAAAAAGTAGACTCTAAAGTTAATCTTTTGGATTAACCAAAGGATACCAGAATCTGAATTTTATAGCCTAATTCATTATTCCCTATTTCTGAAGAAGCGTCACATTTATTGTACTAGTTTATTATTGCTTCTGCCTTCAAATTATACTTAAGCATAGGATTCACTTCTGAATTTTAATCAAAACCATTGTCTTGACTTTAATTACACTTTAAATTACCTGCCTATATTAAGTATCATGGCTCCTATCATCGATTTTTAATTTTAAAAGAAGTATCTCTTCCAAAGGTTAGCATGGCTTACAGTCTTGACCGCAGAGCTTCCATGAAGTACATAGTAATATTTCCATCAGAGTAAAGCACCTCAGAACTTCGATGGCAATTTATAAACATTATTCCCCTTACATTATTAAAGTTAGTTGTGTTGTAAGAGTACTTTGAGGCAGGGGAGTTGTGTCATTATCTTGGGTACTTGGTACTTAGTGTATTGTTTTGTGTGTGTGTGCATATGTGCGTACACGAGTGGACAGACTAGAGGTCGACAACATTCGGTGATCCATTTTCACTTTATTTTTTGAGATAGTTTCGTACACAACTTGGAGCTCACTAAGGCTGAGCTAGATTGGCTGGCCACAAAGCCTCACTGATCCTTCTATTTCTAGTTTCCCAGTACTGGGATTACAGGTGCACACTGCTTTGCTCACCCATTTACAGGGTTGCTGGGGATCCAAAGTCAGGTCTTCTTACTTACTTGTGTGGCAAGCACTTTACCAGCCAAGCCTTAATGTATCATTTTATTTTTAAAAAATCCAATAACTTTGATTATCTGTCCAGTTTAAAAAACAAGCAAACAAAAACAAAACAAAACATGGTATATGAATATATGAATAGGCCTCATTACTCAGTCTTTCTTTTACTACCTTTGGACGTTCTTAGCATGTGGCACTCATCTTTATGTTTCTGCTTGGCTTTGTTGATTTGGGCCTGTGGTGAGAGGAGAATGTCACAGAACAAAGTAGCTCAGCTCCTGGGAGGAAGGGATCCAGGCTGGTGACCAAGCCCTAGTACATGGCCTTTAGGAGACAGTTGTGATCCAAACCATAATACCGTGCCAAATGCTTATTCTAGGTTAACTTCTCTGCACCCTGCTGGACTCAGTCCTTCCTTCTACCTTCTAGCTCTGTCTATAAAGACACTGCGGTATTCCTAGTCTTTGGTATTAAAATAGTTTCAGGATTCAAATAGCATCTCCCTAGCTGCCTTTCTATCTTTGCTTTCTGGTTATTCCAAGCTTTCTTGATTCAATTTTTAGTGTAATTATTCTTAGACTTTAATCATATTCCCCAGCATAGCAGCCTAGAATAACTTCATTTTTTAATATATAAGGCCATATATTGGTGAAATTCCTATTCAGTTGAACCCATTTTTCTTGTTATTTAGAACCTTCCAGCTCATGCTTGTATAATGCATATGTATTTTATATATCTTGTACGGTATTTCTAATTAAGTCTGTGCCCATGTTGTCGCAGTGTCCATTTATAGTTTTAGTCTGTCTTACACACCTTGACTGTGTCTGTAGAGAGCTCCTTCTCTTTAGGGAATCAGTGCCTCTTCGTTTAGTGAAGGGTTAACCCTTTATGTATGTTTGGTTCAGGAATTAGTAAATAAACCAAGATAGACAAATTAATTACACAGTGGAACTCAGTTCCAGGATTTTTAAACACCAAGAGAGATACTTTGTTGGTATTCTAAAGATTTTATGAATCTAGATCTCATGAGGTGATCAGTGAAGAACTCTTAGCTAGAGTCAGATTTAAAATGAAGTTCAATTTATTTTAAAATAAGTCCCTTTGCTTTGAAGCCTTTTTGCTACACATGAACACTTCAATTGCAGAGAATGTGTGAAGTTTCTTACTAGCATTTGTATACTGTGTTTACACATCAAAAAGTGGGTATTTGTTTATGGACATATCAGTGAGTATAGGAGAGTTCTCTAACTTCCACTAAAGGAATCTAATAGCCTGAAAACGCTGAAGAATTGAGATTAGAGTATGTGTAAATGTAAATACATTTTTCTTGATTGGATACATGGAAATTCAAAGATTTATTTTTTGGGGTGGGTGAAGGGTTGGGGAATGAAACCCAGGACTACCGGCTTGGCTTGATAGGCACATGCCTTATCTACCACTGAGCTACTGAGACTTATTTGAATTTCTATCCTTGACTTAGGAACACTTATGTGTGATATTAGGTATGGAAAAATAGAAGAGTTAATTTAAGGATATCTCATTGCAAGAAAAACCTCATGCTGCCAGAAGAGATTGTATTGTACTACCCAAAGGGATCTCTCTTTTTTTGAAAAAGAGATCAGCCACCAGACATTGTCCTTGGAATGTTTGATTTAGGGGATTGTGTCTCCTGCTTTCCATTCTCAAAACCTATCCTGTGCTAGCTCTCAACTGGCCAAATTTGTGAACTCTAGCTTGCTCTCTGCTTTTAGACCCAAGACACATACATGCTATTATTTCCGAATATTCTATCACAATCTCCTTTTCCTCCTCTTTTGCCTCTTCCAGTGACTTGTCTTTTTGAAACAAAGTTCCATGTAGCTTATGAAGACTCTGTCTTCATACCTCTCCATGTAATCAAAGCTGACCTTGAATTCTTGATCCTTGTGCTTCTATGCCTCAATGTTTAGATTATAGGTATGTGCCACACATCCACATATCCAGCCTTCACTGACACTGTTTATGATGTGTTTCTGAAAAATATCTAATTTCTTAAGAGGAGCAAAGATTTTCAGATTTGTAAGTCATCATGAGAAAAAAGGGTGATATCATTTGATTCCTGGACCTACATGGTGGAAAGAGAGAACTGACTCCAGTATGCACTGTGGTACAGGAACTCCCACACAGACATAAACACAAAATAAATGAATAAATATTAATGAATATTAAAATTAGAAAAATCTGTGTGTGAGAAATGACTACTGTTGTTTATCCAGGCAGGATATCATTAAAATTAATACTGTATATAATCAGGCAGTGTCTGTATTCTGAAAACTGATATTAACGAAGTGAACTACAATGAGGAAGCACTTACATAAATAAAGTATATTTGTAAGAAAGTGCCAGTTTTTATCTAGTGGCTGTTCTGTTCTAGATAGCAATAAACAGTTAAGCAAATTCATTCTTTGTGGAAAATGACTTTGAGTAGATTTTAATTCTGGCTGTCTGGACTGTTATTAGGTGACATTTTGTGTGTTGATGAACAGCGTGGGGCTGGGAGGACTGGATGAGTTGTGCTTAGTGGAAAGCCAGAGTTAATGTTCTTGCCTTGTCAAGATTTGAAGAAGCTGTCTGTGGGAATGTAAACAGATATTTTGGTTCCTCTACGGAGCTCAGCTCTTACCTATGCAGGTGCTTGCAGGGACTCATTGCATCATAGCTAAACTATAACTTAAGAACTAAAAGTACCAACAAAGAAAGCACCTGGGTTTTTCCTTTCTTTTTCTTTTCATTTTCTTTCTTTCTCTTTCTTTCTCTCTCTCTCTTTCTTTCATCTCCAGTTCAAGTTGATTTTTGATTATTTAGTTCAGCTGAAAACAATCCATTAAGGGTGTATAGATAGCATCAAAGGAATAAGAGAAGCCTTCATAGCCTCAGGCAACACATGAGAGTGTATATGAATTTTTATATAGCAAAAAAGAGCATTCTACAGGAGAAAATACAAAGGCAAGAATATATTTATGAGTACTTCAGTTTCTAAAAAAGAGCATTAGAATGCCTTCTTTCTCTGTGGTGTCCCCTTATATTTAAAGATATTTTTTATTTTAGAGTATGTGTGTCTGTACCCCATGTGTACATGCTACAGAAGCCAGAAGAGGGTGTCACATACCCTGGGACTGGATTTATAGAGGGTTGTGAGCTGCTGGGTGGGTGTTGGGAATCGGACCCAGCTCCTCTAGGAAAACAGCCAGGGCTGTTAATTGCTGAACCACCTCTCCAGCTCCTCCCCGTTACGTTTTAAAATAAACTTCCAGTATTGTATCCATTAACTTTGTTTCACGTAATTACAGAACAGTGGTCAAAATTGACATAGGCTATTTGAACCTACTAATGTAGACCAGGCTAGCCTTGATGGTAGCTTTCCCTCCCTTGGGAAAAAGAAAATGCTTGGTCACTGGGTACATTTTACTCAGTCTGTTTGTGTTTATGTTTGGAGCAACATACTCACATTTTTAGTGCTGCCCCTTTAGTTATGTAGCTTGAATTCTGTTTTTTTTTTTTTTATTGGACAGTGCTGCTGTAGGACATTAAGTTTTCAGTGAAAATTAAATCAATTTATATTGCATTTAGGAGGAAGGAGTGTTTAAAATTTCAAAGGTCCCACAGTCTCACAGTTTCTATTTCCAGACTAGTGTGGTCTCTTAAGAGGAAGTTTCTAAACTGCTTCCTGTATATGAGATGTTAGGAGCATTATGTAACTCTGTATGAACACTACCAAAGAGTGCTAAATTCTGACTAAATTCTCTTTTGAATGTTTAAGTCACCCTGTAGTGTCCATATACCAAAGTCACTCTTGAAAGGTATTTATAAGAAGAATTTCAGCCATTTTTATGTTCCCTTTATCTGTTTTCATTTTTTTATTCCTATCTGTACTTACTCAGGTATTTATTGAATGCCTGGAGGTACTTCTAAGACTCTCAGGTGTTGACCATGTTTAGAACACTCAGATGGTATTTTTAATACTCTTGGTGAACATACTTCATTTTCCTCCTCGTTAGTTTGTTGATGAATCTGTGGCCCTGCCACTGACTCTTTCTTGTTCCCAATTAACCCTCAAGGATGGTTGGCAGCTTACAGCTGCCACTTACCTGAATTAGATGCCAAGATGTTACGTGAGTTCTCAGCATGCATATAGCCACCCACATATTTGTCCCTAGGTAAACTTGAAAAAGTAAGTGCTTTTTATCTTTGCTAAATGAAGCCGCAGGAACAGAACTGTAGAGGGGCTCACAGTGTTTTCAGGAGACCCAGCAATTAAATGTAACATATTTTGCTGACTTTCTTACCAAAACCATCTTTCAGTGTTGAGAGTAAAGGACTTCCTTTCTCAGGAATGGTGATTATCACCAAATGCTCTTGCTACTGCCCCGTGTAACCAGGAAAGTATATCCTTCATCCTACCCATAAACCCACAGTTGTCATTAAAATCTCTGGCAGCACAGACAATTCCAAGTAATAATGACTGAGCAATATCATTTTTACTAAAGATACAGAAATGAGAATAGACTTGTGTGCCTTCTTTCTAGCTTGCAAAAAGGAATTTCTCAGTAGCTAACTAACCTAAGTTAGAAAAATGGAGTGGTGTCTGATTTTTGCTTTAAGCAAGTAGTATTAACCACACTAGCCAAATCAAATGTCCATTATCTGAGTCTTGGACTCATACCATACTTGGTGGAAACATTTACAAAATAATTCTCTCTTCTTGTCCCTTCCTAGCTCCTCTCTTAGGAGATGTCTACTTTTTACACATCCCACAGGAGAACATCAGCTTTCTTTAGGCAAGACCTTGTTTGAGCTGCACCTTTAATTTCCACAGAACAGCTACTTTGTTTCATGAGGCAAGCTCAGCACCTTCAGAGGGAGTACATGTTGGGTGTTCTTCTAGAACTAGGCATGTGGAAAAGACTGTAATACCAGGCTATGTTGGAGCAAGTTAATGAGATGTGGGATATTATAAATAGTAAATAGGTGAGAACAGAGGGATTGGTTCTTCAAGTTGACAGAGGATACATACATTGTGTAGAGTGTGGTAGGTTTGGACATCATGGAGGGAAGGGAGCAGTTGAGTTTGCTGAGTCAGAGAATGTTTACATTTTCAGTTTTGAGGGATATTTATAAACTATCTTTAAAAACCTACTGTACTAATTTATATTTTCATATCTTCACTGTCTCTTGAGCTAGCAAATGTCTTGGTATTTGATTACCTCTAATTTGCATCCTTTTTATTATAATTAAGATTATTTTATTTTGTGATCTATGGATGTTATTCATAAACTTATTTTTTCCTTTAAGTTATCTTCCTCCCATGTTTACTGATTTTTGGAGTTGTCTTTTCTTTTACTTGACTTTTTTTATTAAGTTTGTTTCTTGAAAATTTCATACTTGTATAGAGTTTTGGAGTTTTTAAGGGAAGTGCCTTTTTTGTTCATTTGCTTGCTTGTATTATTTGTGGCAAAGAGAATTATATATTCTCCATTTCTCCCCTTCCCAAAAAGCCTCTTACCCTAAACCCTGAACTTGTAAATATGCTAGTAGGCTTGAAAGTATGAATGAAGTTAGCATTGCTATGGAGAGTTTGTCTTGGGCTACCTAAATGGGCCCAGTCTAATCCCATAAGTTTCTAAAAGTGACAGACTTTCCCAGCTGTGGGACTGTTATTAGAGAGGTGTGACTTCTGGCTCCTAGAGCCTCTTGAAAGGAATGTAGCATTGTCAACATCTTAATTTTGGCCCAGTGAAACTGTGAAGTTCTAAGTCACAGAACTGTGTAAATTTGTGTTGTTTTAAACTACTAGTTGGAAATTTTTTATATTTTAGTTATGTTTAATAATCTTTACTCAAAGTTTTGAAAATTTCAAAGTTTGAGAAAACTTTGAAAACTCAAAAGTTTTGAGGATACTGCCTCCTAGGTTTCTTACACAAAACCACAGTAAATACAAAATGAGACACTTCCAGAATGTACATATAACTAACATTAAAAAGTTAATTTAATCAAATTGTTATAAGAAAATTCATTAGCTACCCAAATATAAGCAAGCACAATGCTAAGCATTTCACATTATTTCCTTATTCTCACAGTACTGTGATGTATAGGCATTACCCTAGTCTTCAAGCAAGAATAGAGCCTAAGGGGTTATCCATTTTAACTCATGGTATTGCTTTAGAACTTTTGACATTAGTTTTAAATATCTGCATGTAGAAACAGTAAAAAATCAGGTGTCTGGGTCTTCAGTTCAATTCCATCAGTCAACACAGAAGCCAGAAATATACACTGGAAAAAAGGCAGCATCTTCAACAAGTAGTTCTGGTCACAATGGATAATTGTGTAAAGAATGTAAATAGATCCACATTTATCACCCTGAAACAAAACTCAACCCCAAATGCACCAAGGACCTCAAAACAAGACCAGATACCTTGAATCTGATTTAAGAAAAGGTGGGGAATAAAGTTACTGGGAAGAGAGAACCTCAATTGTCCCCTTAAAATTGGTCTATGGACATGTCTGTGGGGGATTTTCTTGATTAATAATTGAGATAGGAGGGCCAAGGTCACTGTAGGTGATACAATCCCTGGACAGATAGTCCTGGGCTGTAGAAGAAGCAGCTTCCCTCTATGGGAAGCTTCATTCCTGCCTCCAGACTTCTGTCTTGGATTTTTGCCTTGACTTCCCTTGATGACAAATCGTAGCTTACAAGCCAAATCTTTTCCTACCCAAGTTGCTTTTGGTCAGTGTTTTATCACAGCAACAGAAATAATACTGGGACACACAGACATAAAGAACATACAGATGCATGCATATAAACATCCAATATTACTTGAGTTTTCTTCAGTATATATATGTACTTATTCTGCTTTTTGAGAAAACAAACAATATCATGATTATGTACAGTACATTATGATTACATTCATTCACTGTCCATTACTCTCTGTCTTCCTCCTCTTACTCTTACTTGCTGACCTTCCTCTGACCCCTTTCTACTCTACACTCATGTCTCTAATTTCCTATTTTGTTTTTGTATATGACAAATAATGCTCACTAGGTAAGTGAATAGATGAATGAGTTGTAGCATGGTGGTTTCCTCAGTATCTGCTATAATATTTAAATGATAAATGAGTGCCTGAAGTATGCCATAACAAATACTATTAAAAATATTTTACCATCATAAGTGTACATGAGGGGAAAAACTGCTAGTTCTTGTACTGAGCACACCTTATAGGATTGTATCCTAAGAGTTTTTAGTTTGTGGAGTAGAGGGACAGTACATATTCTTTTGCTGTTGGAAAATGGTTGTTTTCCTCTTCTGTGTATAGATTACTTTCCTATCAAGATTTTCCCTCATGCTTTTATATTAATTTCCTGTTGTTGCTGGAACAAATCACCACAGCCCCAGTGTCTTTAAAGCAATAGACATTTATAATATTGCTACTTGGAGGCTATAAATTTAAATGAATTTTGTAATAATCTCACATCAAGATGTGTGTTGGTTGGTATATTATAGAAGAGGATAGAGGCAGAGGCAGAGAGGAGAGAAAAACTAGGAAAATAAATTATTTTACAAATGTTAAGGGCAGTCAGCCAAAGCACAAACTACAGACAGGTGATTAGCAATACTTACGAGCTAGACCAGAGAGAAGCCAGAGCACTACAAGAAATTTCTGCTTTGCATAGTCATGGTTATTAATTGGAAAAGTTGTGGTTAAAACTATGTGCTATTGCTGGGTGGTGCTGGTGCATGTCTTTAATCCCAGCACTCGGGAAGCAGAGGCAGGCAGATCTCTGTTAGGGTAGCCTGGTCTACAGAGTGAGTTCCAGGATACCCAGAGTTACAACAGAGAAACCCTGTCTCTGGGAGGAGCTGGGACCAGAAAGGGGGAGGGGAGGGAAGAAAGAAAGAGAGAGAGAGAGAAAGGGAGAGAGAGAGAGAGAGAAAGAAAGAAAGAAAGAAAGAAAGAAAGAAAGAAAGAGAGAAAGAAAAGAAAAGAAAAGACATACAATTAAAGAGCTTTACATTTCAGTGTAGGGGGCTGAAGAAATGACTTCTTCAGTGACAAGGAGGCGCTCCGACTACGCTTAAAAAGGACCCAACCACCCATCAGGTAGCTTGCAGTAGTTGCATGGGATCTGTTTCTCTCTTCTGGCCTCTGCAGAAACACCATCCATGCACAAACGCCCACGCTGATGTGCCCCTATGCATAATTTGAAAAAAACAAAAGTACAAAGAAACAAAATTTTGGGCATTCATAGTCCCTTCCAAGAGTTATATAAATGTGACATTAAGAATTTCTGGTCTAAAGAGCAAAACTCTTAATAGGTACTATTTAAGTCCCATTACTACTGTAACAATTCCTTGCTAATTAAGTAGGCTTACAGCATCTTTAAAAATAGTAATTGCAATTGTTTCTGGTGGGGAGGTTTTGTGCCATGACGTGGGAGTGAAGGTCACAGGATGCCTTGGGGAAGTCTGTTTTCATCTTCTACCATATGGGTCCTGAGGATGACATTCAGGTCATACATCTTGATGGCAAATGTCTTTACCCATTGAACCATCTCATCAACCCCCAAGAAGTGGTAGATAATAGGACTCGAACTTGAGCCCTATAGCATCAGTATGTGCTTTCTAAACAATGGAGCTATCTCTTCAGCCCCTTTAGCATCTTAAGTAAATCATAATCTTACTACATTTGTAGGAAAGCAAAAGCACAGTAATATTTCAGAAGTGAAAACGAAAATAAAGTAAGCTGATACAGTTCTATATATCAGTGATGTGCAAGGTGTTTGGTAACTTCTTTTTCCAGTTGCTTAATTAAACAAGTAAATATTAGCTGATAACAAAATAAACTATAGAACTTTAATTTAACACAGTTATCTTTACCCTCTGTGCTAATTGTCTAACTGTTGCTGTGAAAAATACATGAGAAAAACAACTTTGAAGAAACCTTATTTTGGCTTAGAGTTTCAGAGATGTCAGTAGATGGTCACTTGGCCCAGGGACTTTGGGTTTGTGGTAAGGTAGATCAATATGCCAGGAACCTACCATCTAACAGATCTGCTTAACTCTTAATGAGCAAGGAAACGAAAAGGGGAAAAGAACAAGGTTTTAGTTTGTCCTCTGAGGGCATGCTCCTATGACTTACTTCCTCCACCTGTCCCGTTTTGAAGTTTCAGCTCCTAAAAGTGATGTCAGCTGAACACCAAGCATTTAGGGGCCAGTTTTCCTTTTTGGGAGAACACAGGGTTTAAGGCAACATCCTGGAGGCAGAAAAGCTGGACTATTAGGAAACAAAAGTTTCCTGTTTCTTCATCCAGGACTTTCTAGTCTCCAGAACTATGGGAAATAAATCTCTGTACAGTAGAAAGTGCCCAGTCTTGTGTTATGCTGTAGTAACCAATTCTTCTAATGTGTGTGAATGAATACATTAAAATAGTTCAAATGAGAGCAGAGATTGGAAGTTTAGGTACTGTTGTGGGCCCACCCCTTACTTGCCTTGTGGACCTGCCTCTTGGCATCATCTGCAGGGGCACAGCATATATGTGCCATACTCCTGCCCCCCTATAATAAGCCTAGCACCCCCTTCTTTCTCCATTGCTGTGTGTCTCTATCAATAGTCTTTCCCCCTCCCCTCCTCTCCCATTTTCTTCTCTTTCTCTCTTCCCTTTTTCTTTCCCATTCCTCTCCAGGGCTACATCTCCCCCCTCCCTCCTCTAATAAACCTTTTCCTGTAGAATTTTGTTGTGTGGTGTCTGGCCCTTGTGCTGAAAAACCATTTCACTGGTTCCTAGACTCGGATATTGGTTTTAAATTAAAAAGAAAAAAGCAACCAAGAAAATCTTTTAAGAACTTCTTCATTTACCTTTAAGAAGCTACCCTCTGGAAGCTTTAATAATGCAGCCTTTGTGCTCCTGTGTCTCTGAGCAGTTCTAAGGGGAGGGTTGCCACGAAACTGAAGAGCTAAATACCAAAAAGTGTAGACCCTGTAAAGTCAGTCCCATTAGAGCTTCTGTATGAGGACATGTTAACTCCAGTGATAGAAAGCCATCACTGCCTGGCTCTGAATAACAAGAAAGGCAACTTCAGTTTTAAATATTTTGTTATCTACCTGTCAAATATAGTATTTACTTTGTGTCAGGCACTATTTACTTGTAATAAACATGGGTGCTTTTCTTCCAAGATAGGGCACAGAAGCTTTGCTATCTTTCCAGAGGTTGCAGAGCAAACATGTGGCCAAAACTAGATCCAACTTAGGGACGTTGAATTTTCATTTCTTTTTTTTCCTTTTTACCTTTTTCTCCCTCCCTCCCTCCCTCCCTCCCTCCCTCCCTCCCTCCCTCCCTTCCTTACTTTTTTAAAGACAGGATCTTACTATGTAGCCTTAGCTGGCATGGAACTTGATATGTTAACTAGCCTAGGCTGGCTTCAGTCATACTAAGTTCCATCTGCCTCTGCCCTCCTCGAGTACTAGGGTTAAAAGTGTGTGCTGCCATGGTCAATGAAATCCTCACCCTTAACCATAGTACAGGGGAGTATAATATTCTTTGTCAAAAGACTTGTGTCTAGAATACATGAAGAGCTTCTTTTAAAAAAAAAAAAAAGATAATTGTCTTAGTTAGGGTTTTATTGCTATGAAGAGACACCATGACCTATAAAGGAAAACATGTAATTGGAGCTGGCTTACAGTTCAGAAGTTCAGTCCATTTTTTGTCATAGCGCGCAAAGCATGGCAGTATGCAGGCAGGCATGGTGCTGCAGGGGTAACTGAGAATTCCACATCCACATGGGCAAGCAGGAGCAAGAGAGTGAGCCACTAAATACAGCTTGAGCTTCTGAAATCTTAAGGCCTTCCCCCATGGACACACTTCCTATAATAAGGCCATACTAACTCCAACAAGGCCACTCCTCCTAATAGTGCCACTCCCTATGGGCCTATAGGGACCATTTTCTTTGAAACCACTACAATATAATAATAAAATGGGCAAGCTGGCGTGGAGGCACATACTTTAATCCTAGCACTCAGGAGGCAGAGGCAGGCAGATCTCTGAGTTTGAGGCCAGCTTGCTCTGCATAGTGCATTCCAGGCCATCCAGGGCTACACATGAGACCTTATCTTTGAAAAAGAGAGAGAAACATGAAAAGACTTAAAAAGAGGGTAAACAAATGGCCAAATGAAATAATGCTATCTCTCATAAATCTTGAAAAACATAATCAAAACAAGAATAGTTGACGAGTGGTACTAGCTATACAGTATAGTAAGATTTGAAATACTAAAAACATCAGACTTCAGTAGGGATATGGGACACACAAAACTGTCACTTTTTGATGAAATGTATAATTACAACTACTTTGGAAAACAATTTAACTTCTTACATGGTTAAACATGCACCAGTCTTGTGACCTAATAATTGCATTTCTAGGTAATTAAGAGAAGTGAAAGCATCACTAACAAAAGACTTGTATAGGTCCTTCTCAGCTACATAGGAGTCTAGGCCAGCCTGTGTTACATGAGACTCTGTCTCAAAAGCAGGACTTAAAGAAAAAAAAAAAAAAGATCTGTATATGAGCTTGATCATAACATACAAAGTGGGATGATCCAAATTCCTCTCAATGTAAGAAAACATCACTAATGATTCAACCTGGGGACTACTTAGTACAATTTACAAGATGAACTTCTGATACACTAAAACAATGCAGTGAGTTTTAAAAAAGTGTAATGAAAATATACTGCTTGATTCACTTTATAAGAAGGCCTAGCATAGGCCAAACTGTCTGAATGTTATTAATAAAAACAGAAGGCCAAAAGGGATTCTCTGGTGTGGCAGAAACTGTATATCTTAAATTCCATGGTGTTTCTATATATCTTAGTCCATTTGGGCTACTACAACAAGATGAAACATAGTAAGTAGGAAGGTTTATCACCAACAAACAGTTCTTTTTCACACTTTTGGAGGGTGAGAACTGCAAAATTAAGCTGTCTGTCAAGGGTCCATTTTCAGGACTGTAGGTGACCCCTCTAGCTCTTTCATCACATGGGGGAACAGATGAGGTAGCTTTTTAGACTTTGTTTTCTAAGGTTTCTCACTCCAACCACGAGGGCTTTACCTTTGTATATGAGGTATATGACCCCAGCACCTCACTGCCTTATACCCTCACCTTTGGATTTAGAGATCAGGCAGCGCATTTGGACAAACACCTGGACCAGGCTGCATATGTACACTTCTGTAGACTTTGGTGGCACCTGTGTATTTAAAATGGATATGTGCTACTGTGCATGAAGTTACCTCAATAAAAGAAATAATAAAAGATTTACATGGCAGGGGTTGAAGGGAAGGGGGAAATTATATAATTATATTTTATTATTTTTAAAAATTCAAAAATAATGAAACGACAGAAGCAAGGAAGAACTTTTGGACAAGCACAGTGCCATGGGAATGGCATGAAGCAGCTTAGAGCATGCAGAGATACATTAAGAAGCATAGAATTGTTGGTAGGACCTCAGCTGATAGTCATAATTAACCATAGGTCTAACTTGTATCCAGGAAACTTTTCTAAGTGATCCATTATGCAGATTCAGGATTTATTACTAGTCATTAAAAGTTTCACACCAAAAGCTCACATATCAGTTGTATAGGACACTTAATGCATTAATGAATTTTTTAGATTTTATATAAGGAGTCATTTTTAATTTGGGGAGAGCATAATGAAATGGAACTAGTCTCTTTTAAGAGCAGAATTTGCCAAAATGAAGATAAAAATGTTTCCACAGATCAGTTTGATTGATGACTAAACAGAATATCCCTCTGTGATTTATAAAAATGATATATACTCCTCACGGTTATAAGGAAAGTTTTTAAAATGGGCCTATAAACCTAAGCATGATTATTTCAATGTTTTGTTTATAATATATTCCAGAACAGTTGTGACCTTTGAAACAATTAAATGAGCTAAAATAAATACAGCAGTAGTTTGTCCTGGTTATAATGTTGTAGCAAATGGATACACATTTGTATGTATGTATGCAAAGTGACAAGTCCTTTCTGGGATCTATGATCATATGTGCAGGGTGCTCCAAATGCTCTGTCTACCAAAATGATATAGGAGTCCTATAGTCTTATTATGAGCTGAGTTTTCAAAATAAAGAACAACTTTTAGCTTGTGGCTTCCCCCTTTCAATTAGGTTTTTTTTTTTCCTGTGGATTATTATGGAAGTAATAAACAGACTAGTTACTACATAGTAATTAATGTGGTCTTTGGCTTCTCAAACAAGACCAACAGGTTGGCTTTCTTGTTGTTTATGGAAAAGCTAATTCCTGATCTTTGCATCTGTTTTAGTAATAGTTATGCACGAGTGCGAGCTGTGGTGATGACCAGAGATGACTCAAGTGGTGGATGGCTGCCACTCGGAGGGAGTGGACTGAGCAGCGTCACTGTCTTCAGAGTCCCTCATCAGGAAGAGAATGGCTGTGCGGACTTTTTTATCCGTGGAGAGCGACTCAGGGACAAAATGGTAATGAGTAATACAGCTATTGCTGTCATTTTAGGATACTTTCTGAAAAAAGAATTATCTGTTTAAAATTATATCTAACTGATACATCATTTATGGGAGAGTTAATTTTGGTCTGTTACTCAATGATTTTTTTCTCGGGAGTTGTTTTTATGTTTATGTTAAAGAGCAGTATGTGACCGTTTCTGAGTCTGACAAGAATGTACACACATTGCATGGGGCTCCTGCGTTACTATGTAGTTTAACTCAGGAATGTTCATAGATAGCTCTCTACCCTCCCTACTTTCTCCTTGTTCCTTAGGCCAGAGATCAGCAACTCCTAGTCTGAAGGGCAGGTTCAGGCATGCCACCTGTTCTTTTTCTTTGTTTTGTTTGTTTGTTTTTGTTTTGTTTTCTAGACTTTGAGCTAATGATTTTTTTGGGGTGGGTGGGGTTGTTTTAAATATTTTCAATGAGTTGATGAAAGCTGGTCATAGTGGCTCATGCCTGTAATCCCAACTGTTGGGAGGCTGAGGCAGAGGATTATGATGAGTTTGTAGTTAGCCTGGAGTACCCTGAGATATACAGTGAGATCCTATCTCAAAAAAACAAGGGTTGATAAAGTCAAAGAATCATAATTTTTGTGACTCATAAAATTATGGATAATCAAATTTTAGTGTCTATAAATACAGTTTTAAAATTAAAAAATTTATTTATTTGTGTTTTATATATATGGGTGTTTTGCTTGCATAATTGTTTGCTACATGCATGCCTGGTATCCTTGGAAGATAGAAGAGGGTGTTGGATCCCTGGGAACTAGGATTATAGATAGTTATGAGCTGCCATGTGGGTGCTAGGAATGGAACTCCAGGTCCTCTGGAAGAGCAGCTAGTGTTCTTAGTTGCTGTGTCACCTTTCCAGCCCCATACAGATTGTTTTGAGTTTAGCTGTTTGTTACTGCTTTCACACTGTAAAGATAGTTTAGTACAGTGACAGAGGCCTTAAGTGTATGCCCCCCTGCAGAGAAATTTTACTTCCTCCAGCCTTAGTCTCTTGGGATCTCAGGTTCTCTCTTTTAGTTCCCCATTAATCTTCTTTATAGGCACACAAAATTACCTACTGGCTAGTCTGATTCTTAACACAGTTATATTCTCCACCTTTGTGAATATTTTCTCATATAAAAATAATTTAAAACAGTAACTTAGTGCTTGATGTTAGTTGTCCTCTTTTATAGTATAGAGGCTCATTCTTATTTTATCTGAGAGCCCAAAACTACTACATATGAAAAGTTGAGTAACATTAGTGTCATTTTTATATCAAGGAAAGAGTGTATATGTAGAAGCAAACTAGAAATAGTGTTGAAATTTTCTAAGATCCTTTAAAGTAACTAGAAATAACTTTAAATATATTTGTAGATGAGTTCATAAGCTTATTTAGCTACTTTATTTCTGTCAGAAATGTTTTAGATTTAAATAATTCTTTTGTGCTTGAACATTTTGAATGCAAGTTACTTTTACTTTGGGATTTGGATTTCATATATATTTTTTTTTAATGATGAATTATTTCAATGCCTTAGAAAGTTGCTAAATTAATCTTTGCCCGAATTTCTTCCATGGTTAGAATTATCTTAAATCATTTTGAAATCCTTTCAAGTCCATTGCTTTGTGGATTTTTAGTTACTTCTTAATGGTACACGTGGCACATTAAATCACAATTAACTAGAATATGTTTAGCTTCATGAAAAACTCCAGTTGAAATCGGAAACTAGAATAAACAATGTGTCACCTTTTGAAGTTTAAAGGTGATTCTGTACCCACAGAGTGGTATCTGTATATGCTAATGCTTTTTGAAGCTTGGAGACACTAAGTAGCGTACTTAGTGTTATATAGACTTAGCGTACTTAGCCTTATATAGACTGTTCTAGAGTCTAATATTTCTCACTTGATAACGGAGTATGTTGAAAATAAGTTATGGATTTTAGAAATTGTGTGAAGAAGAAGGATCGAAGATGTTTCTTGTGAAACCTTATTAGTAATTATTTTTAAAAGATAGAAGTCAAATATGGAATAAAAATTGGAGGAAACATGTTTGCTAGTAAAAGTATATCAATAGGAAAAGATGACCTAGATCTAAGATAAAATTTTGACTTTATTAATGGAGATGGTTTACTTAATGTTAATTAAGGAAAGTGAGGCTGGTTTGAGGACGCTCTGGTTGATGGAGGCAGTGAGTATTCAGTATGTGGCTTTACCATACAACTACTGAAAATGAATCAGGATTCAGAGAACAATCGTATTTTCAGCAGCAGGAAATAGGAGGGAATGAGGAGAGAGAGCATGCACATATGCAAGCACAGAACCTACTTCTGGGACAGAGAACTGTCCATAATGGTTAGAGACAAGATAGTTTTTCTGTTAGGAGTACTGACCAGGAATCAGAGCACCTGTTTTTCATCTAACCGTTGGCTGCTTGTGCTGCAGAGATAATAAGCAGACCAAATGTAGACCTCAAGGAGACACTGCTTTTAGTTGGAAGGTTTCTGTGTTTGTTTCCGAGATTAGCTGTAAGGAAGCATTTTAGGTTATGGAGACTTAGGGACAAAGGTACAGGCAATGACTCATGAGTTTAACTTAAAATAGCAAAGTATACACTCTCAAGGCCAAGGAGACAGGAACATTGAAATCTAGAGATGATAGGCATTCTAGGGACAACAGTGTCTTATTTCCATGGCTTATTTTGTTGATTGGTTTTATTCTAGTCTATTCTTCTTTTTCTGGGTTCTTGTTTATATTTTCTTAAAGGTTCTCTTTGACTACAAATCAAGAAATCCATATAGTTCTTTCCAAATTAATAATTGCTTTCTTTTATAGATTTTCCTAATAAATAAGCACTGTATTTTAATAGTTTTCCATGTGATAATTACGTAGTTGCTAGACACTATCCTATACACATTTGTTGTGGGCTGTTAGATGAATTATAGAAGTGAATTCAGACTCCTGAATGAACTTGTGCCCTTTAAGAAAATCAGTCATAGGAAGAACTGTACATAGCTACTGCTGACTGAGAGACAATATTAGGTGAAATGCTAAAAGATTCTTAAAGAGATTTGTTGATTTTCCCAGTGACGAGCAGAGCCTCGCTTTGAATACTTTTCCAGCTTTTGACTTGTAATTTCTTGTTATTATACAGTGGCAAGATGAAGATACAGTGGGACCTTCCTTAAACAGGGAAGTTGCCAGTTATAAAATAGCTGTCAATGTAAACACGGAACGAAAAAGGAAATTTTGACATGAAAAAAGAAAAGTCATGTTTCCATTGTAGGAAGTTGCTGAGGATATCAAGAAATAATTTTTAGAAATATGTTATTAGATTGTGAGTAAACAAAATTTATAAAAACTAAAGTTTCATTAAAACTTACTCTGTTATTCTGTTTAAAAAATAATAGTATTTTAAAGAGTTGGGCTTTTTGCTACCTATTGGAGACCAATAGGAAATTCGAATACTTCCTGGGAAGAAGATAAAATAATTTCACAATGCTAGTTGTTTTATTTAAAATGACACTCACCCCTTTCTGTAGTAGGGAATCTTAAAACACCAAGGGAGGTCTTTCTACCGTGGGTTGATGAAAGGTATAGAACAAGAATTTCCTACTAAGCTTTCTCATGATACTCTGAATTACTCCACTGTCAAATGGCAGTCCTGTAGAAGTGTGCTTCTAAATGACCTCACTAGCTTTAACTTAGGGTTTGTCTTCTTGGCAGCCCTGTCTCCTGAAAGACCCTGTTGTGTGAATGAGAATATCACAATTAGGAAGGGTAGGAGTGGGGGGAGTAGAGGGACTAGTAGTAGTAGTAGTAGTGGGAGTAGAAGTGGTGTGGCTCTTTCTGTCTGCCACCCACATACATGAGTCCCCCTGCTGATGCTGTTCCTTTCAGATCCCAGCCTCTGGTTTTCACTGTCAACTCTGGCCTTCACCATTGCTTCCCACAGTAGCTCTTCCACCTCTGGGACTTCTCATCCTTCTTGAGGGCTCTTTGTTGTCTTGACCTTCTGGTCATCTTTCCAACTGGTTCTCTGTCTGGATATGGTTGTTAGTCAGGATTGTTTTGTTCCACTTGGGACTTTACAATTTCTTGCCATTCTTCTTTGGTACTTAATTTCCATGCCTATTCAATTACTTTGCCTCTAATTTTCTCCCAAGCTCGCTAAATTCCTCTATCTTTAGTCTTTAGTATTTTATTAATATTTATCAGTTTTAGTTTCCTTTACTTTTTTCCTTTCTTGTAAATTATTTTCTCTTCCATTCTGCACTAGGCAGTAAGTTGGTAAATTTCTACCTCACTGTAAAAGCAGCTTCACACAGCTTGCCTTTTTAATAACATTTTTTAGCTTAGAATATTTTTGTTTATTTTTGAGATTGTATTTGAATTACATTTCTTCTTCCCTTTCCCTCCTCCAAACCTTCCCATGTAGCCCTCCCCACTCGCCTTCTAATTCATGGCCTCTTTCTTCATCAGTTACTATTGCATGCATATATGTATTTATATATACATGCATATTTTTAAATATAACCTGTTGAGTCCATGTAATGTTAACTTGTTTTAATACTAACTTTTTAAAGATGAATCTTCCTTTCAACCATGTAACACAATTTGTCAGCAGCTGCTTGTGCCAAATCCAGTTAGAAGAATTGGTATTGTGTATATGAATTAAGAGATCTCAGTTCTCAGGGTATATACATTTTAGTGAAGATAAGTAAATAAAATAAACAACATGGTAGGTAGTACTGGAAGAAATGGTATAGGGTTTTTTTGTGAGGAAGTTGGATACTACTCAGAGTAGCCAATGACAGCTTAGCTGAGAAGATTGGGTAACAGTTGTGTGAAGAAGATTTATAATTTAGTTTGTATGTTTAGATTTTTCATAGCTTAGACATTCTTAAAGTAGTGTGCATTTATGCTGTTAGTTTTGGTAGTATACTGTATAATCTTGGGACTTTTTTAGATTTGGTAAGTGGAATCAAAATATTTGTTAGTAGTAGTCATTAATCTAGAGACTAGCTGTGATCTCTGCTTGTTCAACCAGGCTCTTACTCTTTAATTATCTTGGTCATCCTCCTCTGTATCTTTTTTTTCATGTTGTCAGGGGTTAGCCTCCAGTTTTGTTTGTTGTTGTTGTTCCCCAGTTTTAGTAAGTTCTTTGTAGCATCTGCATTGTAAACTTTATAAAGCCTGGAGCTAATAATCCTTTAGCATTTACCAGTCATTTTTCTACAGGGAATCTTACTTTCCTATGTCAACACAGAAGATGATCTGGCCCTCACCATCTTTTTACATCTATCTTACTGTCTTTTTCTCAAGGATAGGCCACCAGTTATTTTCATGTTGTTGCCTGAGTACTCATGGATCAGCTAAAGCTCTGTGTGTGTGTATGTGTGTATGTTTGTGGGTGTAAACTTTTGAAGATGCCTACTCTTACAAGTGTGGAACTAGTGGCTCCAGGGTTAAGAACACTGGCTGCTCTTTTAGAGGCCCAGATTTGATTCGTAGAACACACATGGCGGCTCTCAGTCATCTGTAATTCCAGTTCCAGGGAATCTGGTGCCCTTTTTTCTGACCTCCAGGTATGCACATAGTACATAGAAATACATGCAGGAAAACATTCATGCACATAAAATAAATATTTAAAAAGTTTAATTTAAAACAAAGTTTTGTAGAAAGGAGACTGTAAATAGATGCTCACTTGTCTCCAAATAATGGTAGAGAGCAGATTTCTATTCTGTTGCCACAAGTCAAAAATAGAATTGGGTGAGGCAGAGTGAGAAAATCAGCTTTGCTGTGAATAATTGGAATTAAGACTTTGTTAAACCAGCTTTGTTAAACCAGTCCACAGTTACCTGTGCATTTCAGGGTCCATCCACAGATATAGAAATAAATTATGCCTTTAGTATCTTTCTGGATATTCAATAAGTTTTGTGACATTTCAGCAGTAATTTTATAGCAGCTAATTCTTTAACACTGTAACTATTCCTTGAAGAGGAAAAACCCTGCATGTTACCATTACTGTTTGCTGTTTTTAGAGCCCTGTGGTACCTGGTTTCTGAAAGTTAAAATTGAGAGTTACCAGTTACCCTTCTAGCTGCCTTTATTTCCTTTCAGACAACTTCACATTCCTACTTTGACCTTTCTTTAGCCCACATGTCACATTTCTAAAGAGTCAATTGTGTGTTTTAAATGATTATCATCAATCTATTCATTAGTAATAGAATTTGTTCTCTGGATTCTACAGTCTTACACTGATTTATAGTGATTACGGGGTGTCACACCCGTCAGTTATGTTGATGGCATCGTTCTCTTTAGTGCCTAACACTGATGTTTCATACTAGGCCTCCCATTCTTCCTGTTATGTTCTGTTTGCCTTTGAGCTGTAGGCTGTTTCTTGTTTCAGTTTTTGTGGTGCTGGGGACTGAACTCAAGCAAGACCTTACAATTATTAGGCAAAAACTTTACCACTGAGCTATACCTCTTTCCACACTTATTAAACTTCTATAGTATTCGTACTTACCAAATTAAAGGCAAAATCTTCAACTGAAATTATTAGTGCTATTTATTACTACTACTACTACTCGTATTAGACTCTAAATTGTAACCTGATTATTCATACTTTCAGTTGACTAGTTAATTAATATCACTCTGTCTGTATTCAATCATTTACTTTTAGAGTTTTTCTATGTGCTAGGTTTCCTGCTCAGGCTGCCACAACACAGTATTGATTGGACAACACAAATGTATGTCTTTGTAGTTCTGAATGTCTCTGTCATCCAAGGGTTATGTTTCTGATCAGGGCTCTTCCTGAATGGCAGGCTCCCTTCACCAAGTCCTCTGGCCTAGAGAGAAGAGTGCTAGTGTCTCTTTCATTACAAGGTCACTCGCTTCATAACAATTTAGGCTTTCTCTATACAATCTCTTTTGACATTTGTCACTTCTTCACAAGTTCTTGTCTTCAAAGACACATTGAAGGTTAGAGCTGCAGCTAGGAATTTGCAGGGACTCAACTCAATGCAGCTTCTTGCTTAAGTTGGTAAATCTTTAGGCAAACATACTTGCTTATTTATTATAACTTTATAGAGAGAGTTTAGCATTTGCTGGCACTAATTGTCTACATCAGTTACTACTTTCTTGTAGAATGTGCTTTTGCTCATTTATTGAGAACTGTTAATGGTTTATCTTTAAGCCATAGGGGTATATTCAACAAACTTTTTCATACATATGTAAAAATTTCAGTCTCCCTTTTAACCATTCCTGGACTCTTAAAATTCTTCCTGTAATTTTTCTTTCTTAGGCACTAGACACTAGAGCTTTCTTAATAATATTAGGTGCTATTGATAATTAAGGAGACTTTCTAGTGTTGTGTATAGGAGTATGATGTTGGCTGTTATCGAGGTATCCTTCATTCTGGACATAGCACTTTTATATATCTCACCTGCCACCAGAATTTGATACTAACTTTTATGAAATCTGATTTAGAACATGTTCCATAGATATTTTAATTTTATTGAAATAAATTTAGATTATTAATGTTATAAAATAATGTAAAGAAATCCTGTGTGTATTCTCTACCCAGTTTTCCCAATGAAAGATAATATTTTCCAAAACTATATTATTATGTTATGCCAAAATATTTATATAATCGCCTTCAGATTTCTGTTTTATCCTTAATCATTTTTTATTATATTTAGATCTATAGAGTTTAATCACATATATTAACTGACTCACAGGCAAGATATAAAGCAGTTCAATGACTCCTCCTTCCTGTTAATATTTTATAACCACATACATATCTCTCTTAGTCTGACAAACACTAATTTGTTCTCTGGATCGTTTCTATGACTTTTGTCATTTCCAAAGTGTTATAAAAGTAGAATTGAAAGTATACAAACTTTCAGAGTTTTTCAGTCAGCATAACTCATCTTAAGAGTTTGTCCTTTTTATTGTTGGTATTTTGTAATCTGTAAGCATAGTTTCCTGCTTTTTTTTTTTTTTTGTTTTTTTAATCATTAACTAATGAAGGACTTCTAGGTTGTTTATAGTTTGGGCCATTTCATAGATAAGGCTACTATGAGCATTTGCATAGATCTTACTGTACATTTATCTACTTGTGAACATAATGTTTCTTTTTCTAGGATAAATGATCAAAAATGCATTTGCTAGATTATGTGATAGTCATTTGTTTAATTGGTATAAAAAGCTGTCAAACTCATGTTGACAGTGCCCATGCTGTGTTATATTCACTCATGTTACCTAATTGTTCTCAGCGTTCTTGCCAGCATTTCATAGACTCACTTTTTAATTTTGGTAATTAGGTAGCTAGTAAAAAGTCATTGTAGGTTTAATTTGCATTTCCCTGGTAGGTAGTAGTATCTGGGCCTTTCTTGGTGAGATACCTATTGTCTCTTGTCCATTTCCTTACTAGATTGCTTTCTTTCTATTGAGCCTTCAGTATTGATTCTGTGTTTGAGATATTTGTTCTTTGTGGGAATGTATTCTGTGCATATGTTTTCTCTCAACCTGTAGTTTATCTTTTTATTCTTAACAGGCTTTTGTAGAGTTTTAAATTTTGTTTACATTCAGTTTATCTGTTTTTTCTTGTAGACTGTGGTTTTAGTGTCAAATCTAAAAATTCTAACTGTGGTTTCTGAGACTATAGCCTATAGTTTGCCCTACAAGTGTTATCATTTTGCATTTTATATTTAAACCCATGGTCCATTTTAGATTAATTTTTGGTTCATATGCTGCTTAAATCAAGATTCTCTGTCTTTGGGCAGAATGTTAAGTCTGATTGTTTGCTTTTCTCTGCAGCATTTGTGGCGAAGGTTGTCCTTCTCCTTGAGTCACCCTTCTGCCTTCCCATAGGATGAGTTAGGCACATTTTTAGAGGTTCTGTCTTGTCCTACTCTGCCAGTCTTCCTGCAAATGCTGTTTCCCACATTACCATACTGTGCATCAGCACCAAGACCTAGGAGAGGGAGTCCTCCCACTGTGTCTTCTCTTTTCAGGATTGTTGTAGATCCTGCAGTCTTGGCATTCTGTATAAATTCGAAGTGCTGATCTTGCCTCTGCTGCAAGAAACCTTAGGACCTTGATAGGAATTAAATTTATGATGAATCATCTAATCTCTCTGTTTAGATCTCTAAATTCTTAAAATTAAAAAAAAAAGATATATTTATTTTGTATGTTTGACATTAAGTTCTTTTGCTTTCTGGTTTTCTTATCTGCTAAGTTTTTATGTTACAAACTCATTTTTAAAATTCTGCCTTGATTGCCCCACATAGGATCCCCCAACTTCCCCCTCCTCATTCCTGTGTATGCAGAAGTGTGCTCCCTCACGCACTGCCCTACATTCTTATATGTAGTTATCCTTTTAGGTTCTTAGGTTTGTCTGATTCTCATGCTGATTTCCTTGATTTGTTAGGCATTTGGAAGTAGTTCACTAAAGAACTGGGTTATTTTCACCTTTTTTTTGTTTTGGTTTTTGATTTTTTTTGAGAATGCAGTCTGATTCTTTCATCAAGATATATTTTATATTGTAAGTAAATTCATTTAAATGTTACATCTTAAAGACTACCTTTCCTGTGTTTGTTTCTATGTGTGGGTGGCAGGTGAAATCGTAATGGTCTTGTCCAAATCAGCTTTTTGCTTCTACTACGAATCTGTTTATTCACAGTTCAAGAAGCAGAGATCAGTGGATGCCCCCTTCCATTTTATAGGGTCTAAGGTTTCTGCCCAGGGCATGGCCCCATCCACAATTAGGATAGATCTTCTGGCTCAGTTAATGTAATCAAGATTAATTCCCCACAAGCATGCTCAGGGCCATCTCCCATGTGAATCTTGATTCTGTAAAGTTGACAGATAACACTAATCGATTCAGCACTGTGAATACTTCGTGTATTACCTCAGTATTTGGTAGGGATAGAATGGGATCCAACAGGTCTTAGGTGCAAGGCCCACAGATTTAATAAGTTACTATACTGTACCAATTTTTTTCACTATTTTCTTCATGCTTTGGAAGTGTGACTGTTATATTTCTGTTTGTTCATTTTTTCATAGCTCAACATTGTTATTTTATACACTTTAATAAAAAATATTCATGCTCATTAACTCTATGTGATGAATAATCATCTTTGTCAACCTGACTGGATTTGGAATCACTGAGGAGACATACTTCTGGGCTTCTGAGGGTGTTTCCACAGAAGTTTAACTGAGGGGAGAGAAAGATATACCCAGAATATGGGTGACACCATCCTGTGGGCTAGCAACCCAGGCTGAATAACAAAAAGGACCAAATAGCTCTAGCACTCATCTTTATTTCCTTCCCGACTGTGGATTCAGTATGTGTGACCAGCTAACTCACCGTGCTGTCACCATGCTTTTTTGCCATAATGTACAACCCCCCGCCCCAAGCTGAGTCCAGAGTAGACGCCACTTCTTCAGCTACCTTTCTCAGGTATTTAGCACAGCATGGAGAAGATTATCTAATGCACCAACCTTCTCCACTTTCTTTTAACTATGCCTAATAACACGGGGACCTTGTTTTTCTTCTTTCCCATTAACATTGGATTTGAATAAATTTATGCTAGTAGAGTATTTTTTCAATTCCAGAGTTTAATATAGTTTTATAATTAATGTCTATTTAACCTTAACAGAAGTATAGGAATAATACATTTTTACTTTCTAACATAAGTATACTTGCTAATGATCAAGAACTCAAAAAATAGTAATATGATTTTAAAACATGGCTCTGAAATTTGTTCTTTGCTAGCCAGCCATGTTCTAAATAGATGAGTCATACATCAGTTAGTGGTTATTATTGCCCCAAATATTTTGGCTAAGTATTCTTTATAGTTGTTTTCATTGGTTTAATATTATGTTAATATGTACAAATAGCTTTTTATACTTTATTAACTTAATACAAGGTTTTCTTTTGGGTAGGAATGAGTATTTACACTCTCTCTCTCTCTGTGTATTTGTGCATGTGTTTCTATCTCATTAACTCTTTAATGTCCTTCAAGGTTACCATGGAGACCTAATGAAATTCACCCATTTCCTAAGTTACTTAATCCTAGAAAAAAATTATTGAATTATTAATTAAAATTAGGTAGAGATACATTTGAAGCTTACAATCTCTGTATCTGTCCCTGTGTGTGTGAGAGAGAGAAAGGGAGAGGGAGATGTTCAGGCATACACACCCCACAACCCATTTGCAGAGATCATAAACATTCTCTCTACCTTTATTTGTTTGAGGTAGGGTGTCTTAGTAGTTTTACCTTTAAATATATCATGCTTTCAGGCCTAGGAGCTTCCAGGGTTTCTCCTAGTTCTGGAGATACTCACCTCAGGTCCTCAGACTTGTGCTGCAAACACTTTAACCCAGTAAGCCATCTCTTGGCCCTACATTTCAAGCTAAAACTACATTTATGATTGACAAAATAAGTAAACAGAACTACTTAGAATGGTTTAAAAATATTTTTATGATACCTGGCAGTTGCATTTAGGGGAGTTTTAACAGGATTTGGAATCACTCATTTTCTGTATACAGGATATTCTCTTACAAAGAAACTCTAACAATCATGAGTTCCCCCCTCCTCTTCCCTTCCTCTACCCCCTCTTTTTCCCCTTAGTTTGATGGTACTTTAAGTCAAATGTGAAACAACTTTGAAATTTATTATGTGACTTAAATGGGAAAGAAATTGTTATAATTCAGACACAAAGTCTGAGGATTATGTCACTGTTGTTTGATACAAAATGACCTCAGGAACATGCACTGAAGATCATCTGCAAAGGTTTTAGGTGGGTGATACTAGCAATAAATAGGCAACTTGTCTTTCTTTTTCATTGACTGCTCTTAAACCCTCAGTAGCTACAACCATAATAGCCTTTTCCTAAAGGATAGCTTTCTGCTATATTAAATATTTTGTGTAATATCAGTAATTTAATTTCTATTACGTAGAATATATAAAATATAAATATAAATAAATATAAAAAAATTAAGTTCCAGTTCATAATTAGTTGGTGTGGTGTTGTTCTTATACCTGTTGGTATATTGCATAAACTCAATGTGTACATGGCTTTTGGGCAGAAGCATTTATAGAAGAGTCTTAAAAACTGCATTATTATCCTTTCCGTTCTTTAGTACACTCTCAAGTTCATCTTTAGGACTCCTTTTACTCTTTTTGTGAATCTCTGGAAAGATACCATTTGAAAACTAATGGTAGGATAGTAGGGTAGACCACAGTGGAATTTTTATCTAAGAGTAAATAGAATGTACTAATTTTAGAAAATTTAACAGAAGAGCTAATTCAGTAATATTTTCAGGCATTAAAATTAAGATTTAGCAACATGTTACATAATAACTGGAATCAATCAAACTCGGGGTTTTTATTCTTCCTGTTTTCAAACAATCCAGTTTAACATTTTCTAAAATGCTGTATTCCCTACATTTCTGAATGAGTTACAGTGTAAGTATTATAGTGATTAATACTAACATTGTATTTACTTGTTGAGTTCTAGAACTTAATTTGGCTTTTTTTTTTTTAATTTCTGGTTCTGAAAAAAAATAGTTGTATAATAAATAAGTAAGTAGTGTAGAATATCTTCAGTCTGAAAGGGCTGAATCAAAAAAAATCTTTAGAAGGATGTTCGTTCATTCATTCTTTTCCTTTTTCTTTCATTTCCTGTTCTTTCCTTTTGTTTTCCGGCACAGGGTTTCTGTATTGTAACTCTGGCTGTCCTGGAACTCACTCTGTGGACTAGGCTGGCCTCAAACTCACAGATCTGTCTTCCTCTGCCTCCCAAGTGCTGGGATTAAAGGCGTGCGCCACCACCACCCGGCTACAGGATGTTCATTCTTTTTCATATATAAACATTCATCATCAGTTAAACCCTAGAGTTATTTCATTTTTGCATTAACAAGATTTACTATCAAGCATGAGTCCTCAGTGGTTTGATGATAAAAGTTTAATAATTACTTTTCAAGATAGGACAGAGGCAATGACTTACAACATTTATATTCTCTTGCCCCATTTGATATCAGTCAAAACAGTGTCATTTGAAAGAGTGAGAAGCAGGACACCTTGTATAGTCTCCATTATTTAGACTGGCAGGACAGGGACTGACCCTAGAACATAGGTGACATGAAGTGAGGTGATAGTCAGGATGGGGTGAGTTTTGAGTACATTTTTAGTGTAATTTATTTCACTTTAAAATTTTATTATTGAGCTTTTAATAACAACTCCCAAAATTCCAAAGAGCTTATCCACTGGACTCTGCAGAACCTGTAAAAGTGGGCTGTAGCCTGGCAGTGCCTGTGCATAAACTAAACTCCTCAAATATAAATCAGTGATTCTACTTTCTGAACAGTGGCTGTAGAGATCTGGAAAACTGCATGAGGCCTACAGTTTTTGGTTTCTGTTTGTGTGTTTGTTTTGTTTTTGAAGAAACTCTGCACCTGTGTATTTTTCTGAGGAAGGCTGTTTGTTAGCTATATAAGGTTGCTCTTGGGCTGTAAGGATTGGGGGATACAGTGATAGCCAGATATGACATCAGTGTATAGACTTAGTGGTAGAAGGTATTAGTGAATAACCAATTTGAATTTACAGTGCTGGACTTTATCAGACTATATCTTGTCTCAGGTCAGGAAGGGCTTTTCTTATGAATGTTTGTGTGAACTGAGATCTTTACGTAGGGAGTGTTAATAAAGTATAGGCAAAGAAAGTGACCTGCACTGCACAGTCTCTGAGAATGTCTCTCCAGAGTCAGTTGGATGGAAGTAGGAAATGAGAGTGGCACTCAGACGGATGGAGTAGGACCACCTTTGGGCCACAATCAGCCATGATTAAGGATTTCAGTCTTGATCCTAGCTTTGGGAAGACTAAACAGTGAAGCAAGATTTATACTTTTTATTCAAAAATGAAAAAACATTTCACATGCAAAATAGCTACCCTGTCCGAGAGGTTTATTAGCAGTGTGTAGAAAGGACATGTCAGTGAAGGTGGGTGGAGTAGGGGCAGATGAGAAGATGGTCAGCTCTTACTGTTTCTGAGCATGTAATGTATAGCACATGTTGTTCTGGAGTCAGAAGTTTGGCAAAAGGCTGAGTGCAAGTCCCTGTTCTTGTAGCACTCCTAGTCTTATGAGCACTAGGAAAAATGGACTAGGAAGAAAGTGGTCTGAGGTTATTATGACTAGTGTGAAGAAATAAAGTAGGTTGTGTGATCTGAGTTTTACTTTGGTGGTTTTTAATTGTTTTCTTAGGGCCTTATAGAATAATCTTAAAATAACTAACGCGTAATTTTACTTTTTATATTAATTAGATAAATTACTAATGGGTTTTCTTTTGTATAGTAATAATGACAGCTAATGTGATAGAAAGTATCGTGGGTGTCATGATAGACAAAGGCTGAGATTGACTCCCATATTAAAGACTGAATCTAATGTGTGATCCTAGAATGGACCTTATACTGGAAGTTTTAATAATGTTATGGGACAAAATTAGGGTATGGACTAAGACTGAGGTAAAAGTCTTGTTTCCATATTGTTCACGTGTTACATACAGGAACAGCTTTGTCTTAAGAAAGGCACCCAAGTGTTAAAGAGCTATAGGACATCAAATAATAACCTCCTTGACACAGTTCAGAGTAAAGCAAACAAAAATGTTGGGCTAGGAATGTAGCTTAGTGGTAGACTACTCGTCTAGCATGTGTGAGGTCATAAATGCAATTCTCAGCACTGCAGAAATAGACATAAATGAAGTTAACTAACATTCTATACATTAGAATGTATGGCGAGAATGTTAAAAATAGATAACCCGAGTAAATGGGAGAAAGAAATTTTAGCTATTACTGTTACTTTCCTGGAACCATTTCAGAAAAACGAAGAAACAAAGCTGTATTGTCCCATAAATTACATGAAACTATTATTCGTTATAGGATGTATTTAATGGTGATGTTTTATTTTCAAAATGAGGAAGCTAGAGCTTTGAAAAGTTACGAACTTGGGAGCAAAGGTAGGCATTCTGTGAGTTTGAGGCCAGCCTGGTCTACCTAGGAAGACAAGGAGACCTTGTCTCAAAGAAAAAAAAAAAGTTATATAACCCAGCTACTAAAATGGCAAGTGGGTATTTATTTGATCTGCTTCTGTAATGGGTCTCTCAAGATATTTAGGCAAGGAATGGCTGGAAAATGTAATTAATGGTATAGCACTTGTCTAGCATGCACAAGGCCCTTGGTTAGTTCCCCAAAACAACAAGGGAAAGGGGGGGCGGTGATTTTTAAAAGTTAAATTGTTATTACCACTTCTGTTGTGTCTATCCCCCAGGCTTTCTCAAAAATAATTTTAGGTGTATTCTTTGGAAATTTTGTATGCAGTGCTGGGTTTATTCTTTTAAATGACAGTATAATCCACTTCTGTTTACAACTTGTATTGTCTTTTTGATTCCCTCTTAATCCCTTTATCAAGTTGACTTGGTCAAGATTATAATCAAGACCTCAGTTTATTTAAAAATATTATTTTTATAGTCCTCAGTGTTTATGTAAGAGCTACATTAGATGCATTTTGTGTGTTCATTAACTTTGGCACCAAACTTTTGACAGGTGGTTTTGGAATGTATGCTTAAAAAAGACCTCATTTATAATAAGGTCACGCCCACATTTCACCACTGGAAGATCGATGACAAGAAGTTCGGCCTTACCTTTCAGAGTCCTGCTGATGCCAGGGCTTTTGATCGAGGTATTCGAAGAGCTATAGAGGATATTTCTCAAGGTAGGTTTTCAAATTATTTTCTGACTATTTGTATATTACATAGATATAGTGTATTTAGATACACTACATATACAGTTCTCTTCCTTGAACGTTGACCTAAAATTGTTGCTGGTTTTTAATCAAGACAGATTTTATGTTATGTGACCACACTCTGGGAGTACGCAAATGCTGCTTGGCTTGTTTTATGTTTATCAAGTCACAGTTGAATGTTTTATTGTGAAGAGCCTGTCAACAATATGTGTCATGGTATTTTATACTCTTTTTCTCTGTAATGAGATATAAAGAAACCCTGCAATACTTATATGTAGATCCTAAATACTCAGTTACACAAACCTGTGATTTTGTTGAAATTTGGCAGAGACCATAATCTCATCTATCCCCTTTAATATCTTATCATTCTGTTAAATGATGATTAGCCCCAAACATGGAGATTTTAAATGGAGAATTTATTTTCCCACAATTCTGGTGTATGTATACTTAAAAAGAGATCGCATTTAAACCCAACTCTTCCCATAGGGGGAGATTAACCAAGATTATTTATTTATATATTTACTTTTGAGAAGGAAAAGGTCTTCAGTAATAGAGAAAACTTTCTAAGAGTAACTGAATAAAACTGGTAATTCTCAGTGTGGTCAAACATGCCTGTTATCCTGGAGCTCGGGGACTGAGGCAGGAGAATTGAGAACTCGAGGTTTTCCTGGAATGGGTTATATGCAGTGAGACTACTTGAAAAGGCAACAGACAAGCGAGTAGGGCTGTACAAGGAGGTATTTTAGAAAAAACTGAATAAACTACTTATGAGGAAACCAAAGCTGGTTGATTTTGGCGTATTCTCTAAAGCTCCCCAATTGATTCTAATTTTTAGCTAAGGTTTATAAAACATGTATTTTAAGGAGAAAATCATTATTCACAGCTATTAAAATTTAAGTGATAGATTTTAAATTTTGAATTGACTTTTAAGCCCATATTTATGCCCTTGTAAGAGAATATTTATTTTTCTAAGATGGAATAAATCGGTTCACAGTGTTGTGCTAATTTATGTTTAAAGAGGAAATACTCACATGCCTTGCCAAGTTACTATTGCAGTATTCAGCCTGTCTTGTTAAACATTGAATATCATCATCATCAATGTTGTCAGAACTTCTGACAGTCTTATTAAATTTCTGTCACTTAGTTTTTTATCCCAAAGAATAAACTAAACTACTTTTTACAACGGCCACATTCTTTTCATCTTACGCCTGACTCATGCTAGCTATGTCTAGAGCATATGCAGTATGCTCTGCTACTATACATCACTTTTCATTAATTTATTTTAAGTAAAGTCACTCTTCAACACTATAAAAGCTTATGCAGACATGAATATGCACAAGTCAGCCACTGGGGCCTTGACAGCCCGCATTATGTTAAGACTGATTTCTTTCTTAAGTTGAGCAACTGAAATCCTGATTCTGAACAGCTGTGTTTCCTGGGTTAGACAATTTAGAAAAATCGAATTAATCACATTTTAACATCATTCAAACAACCAGAGAAATATAACACAACTGGTCTGCTTAGCTGTACAAGAAAGTAAGTGGACATTTGACAAGGGATGGTGAAGACACTTTATGTTAACAGAAGAACAAATACAAGTATCTGGTATTTGAATCTGTTGCCAGGCAATCCAGAAGTCACAGTCTCTGATCTTTACAATGACATAGTCAACTGTTAATATAAAATCTAAGGCAATATATATGTGTGTATGCTATACTTAATTAACTTTTTCCTCTTTTCTTAGGGTGCCCAACATCAAAAAATGAGACTGAAGGAGAAGATGATTTACAAGTAAGTAGTTTAGCTTGAAAGGAGTTTCAAAACATAAATATCTATAGGAAATCATTAGAATTCATAAGTAAACAACTCACAATTTCAGAGACACTGTATTTATTTAGGTCTTTCAGATAAACAGAACCACTGCACAGAGAAATTTGTTTTTGTAAGAAATCTGCTCACAAACTTGTAGAGGTTGGAAGTCTGAAATCTATAATTCGGGCAGGTTGACATGCTGGTCAAATCCATGTTTCAGTACTGAGCTGGATTTCCAAACCCCTACTCTTTGCCTTGAACACTCATCTCTGAGGATGAGGCGTCGTATACTGAGGGAATTCTCCTTTACTTATCATGTATTGATTTAAATGTAGTTATGTCTAAAGCACAACCTTATAGCAGAGTCTAGATTGGTGTATAACCAAACAGCTACACAACATATATAATCAAGCCAAACTGGCAAAATTAACATTATGTATACATTCACTGCTTTCAGGTAGAAGCTAAGAAGGTTTATAGAAAAAAGAATTGCAAATTGCTATTAGTGCATAAACAGTAGGATGGCAGCTGTGTACCACCATACCAAAAAGCCCACAGCCCTGACTTGTACAACAGAAGAACATTCCACAGATGAGTACAGATTTTTTTGGTTTTTCAAGACAGGGTTTCTCTTTTGTAACTCTGGCTGTCCTGGAACTCAGTCTGTAGACCAGGCTGGTCTTGAACTTACAGAGATCCACCTGCCTCTACCTCTAAAGAGCTGGAATTAAAGGCACGTACCACTACTGCCTGGCTCAGAAGAACATTCCAATGAAAAATTAATTTGGATCAATGGTGCTTTTAAGTTTATAGAGATTTTTTACTTTTGTACATCTATGTTGTCCCCAATTTCTGACTCAGTTTATGACATAGAAATTATTTTAAGCTGCTGAGTTTTATAGTAATGTATTATACTGCAAACAGTGTGTGAACAGAGAAGCTAACTTTTTTAAGTTGAGTAGAAAGGGAGCCCTTATTTGGGGTGTGTGTGTGTGTGTGTGTGTGTGTGTGTGTGTGTGTGTGTGTGTGTGTGTACACGTACCTGAATGTGTCTGTGTATCATATGCATGCAGTGCCCAAGGAGGCCAGAAGACAGAGTCAGATTCCTTGGAGCTGAAGTCACAGATAATTGTAAGACTCTATGTATGTGGTTGCAGTAGAAACCCGCCCCATGACAGGTCCTCTGGAAGAGTGGCGGTTCAGTACTCTAAACTACTAAGCCATCTTTCCAGCCCCAATATGGCATCAAAGCTATAAGATAGCACTATTTTAAGAGTCAATGTCCAGGATTGAAACTACAAAAGAGAATTCTTAAATTACCTAATGCTGTACATCTAGTGATAATGGCAGAGTTTTAGACAATGAATGGAGGGGGGTAAGGTGTGCATGCGTGTGTAGTAGGGAACATGTGCCATGGTACACATATAGAAGTCAGAGGACAACTTTTGGGAGTTGGTCAGTTTTTCCACCATGTGAGTTCTAGGGATTGAACTCTGGTCCTCAGGTGTTGTGGCAAGTGTTTTCCCCCTGAACTGTCTCAATGCGTTACTTACTTCTTTACAAGGTGCTTTTTGACCATCATGTGTAAAGCATAATATATAACCTACTGTTTAATCTTCTCAGCCTTGTAGAAGTAAAAAGTTACCAAATTTAAATGAATATCTTGAAAGGATTAAGTGTCAGAGCAGAAATCTCCCATTTTGATTATTCATTCCTTTATTCAACAGATATTAAAATCCCATTCTTTACCATAATTGTTAGATATAGGATTATCTGATGTCAGGACAGCTTCCTGTTCTCAGCAGTTTCATGCCTTTATCAGTTGCCAGGATGAACGTTCTTTTTCAACTATGTTTGAATGATTTCAGAACAGGTCCTTCGTTTGGGTTTAAAATCCTATCTTGTTTTACTTCTGATGCCTATTACAATCCTGATCACAAACATGGTTGTTACTTTAAAAGAATTTTTAAAGAAAAATGTTAAATTTAAAGTTGGGACCCCCCCCCCAAAAAAAAACAACCAAACAAACAAAAAAACAACCCCAAAACAAACCTTAACCACTGTTTTCTTTTATTTAGTTTCTTTGTCGGGCTTTGCCTTTGTTTTGTTTCTTAATTCCACTTTGTGTTTGTATCACTGTCATTTTTAATGTTTTTCCAACCAGAGAAGACCGACAGAACATTGGCAGCTTTAATTAAGATAGTTTTAATTGATAGAACTGCAGAATGTGCCTCATATCAGGCTCGAGATTGTACAGATGCCATGCTTCTGGGCAGAATGAAGACCTAAGTGGTCACTGTTGAGAAATCAGTTTAATCTTACCTAAAAAATTAGATGCCTTAGCTAAAATTATTAAAAAGGCTTTATTGACATTTATTGTCTAAAATAATCTTCAGACTGTGGGAGACAGATTGTTGATGTGCTGATCTTGAAAGATTATGCTGTTACTAAGGCTCTGTTTCTGAGATCCAAGCCTGGAAAGTGCTTTTGTTTACTGCACACAGCCATCACCGTCCTTTAGACCTACTCTCATGTGGCCTTAAACGTCTCTGATGCTTTTTAGGTTGAATTTTATTATCCGTACTTCACATTCATTTTCGCTCAAGTTTTTTAAGTGTAGTCCTGGGCTAGAACCATAGAAATAGGTTTTTCAAAAGAGATGGTTATACGAAGATTTATGGAATTAGCAAGAAGTATATAACTATGGTTATTGTCTCAAAAATAGATCCACAAATAGTAAGTAATCTCTACAAACTTAAAAATACCTTTAAGCTAAATTAACTTTTTATTGGAATGTTCTTCTGTTATCTAAGCCAGGACATGGACTGATTTTTTTTTTTCTGACTATAATTTTTTTTTGCCAAATACTATGTCTTGATGTTTTTATGTTCCCTCCTTAATGTTTCAGCACAATTACTTTGTTGACATTACTTAAGTAGAATATTGTATACTAGTGATGTTTCTAGACAAAACTCTTAGAAAAGTACAGAATTAAACACTTAAGGAAACCATGGTGGCACGTACCTATATGTTTATATTTATATATATTCATAATTAAGGTTTTATCTTGTTAGATATCATCTAGCCATAAATTATTTAAATCTGTGATTTGTGATAACTTCAAAAATCAAATCCTTAAGCAAGTGTAATATAGTGTATCTATTTTGCTTATAGGATAAAATTGAACTTTATTGAACAGTTTAGTGCTTCTTTCCCAATGCATTCTTGTGAACTTCGTATTTGTGAATCTTAGAAGAATGTTCAACATAAAAATAATCAAACTTTTCTCTTGGTTCAGGATTTTCTAAAATGTTAGTTTGGTTTTTATAAGATATTAATACATGTTTTATATATTTATGTATATTGTGTGGTTATATATATTGTATGCATAGCACTTTAAAAACACTTGTTTGGTCATTTCTCACATCCAAATGATGCTTTAGTTATTTTACTAGCTGAGATGCATTTAGGTGTATACTTAAAAATTCACTAATTGTTGCTTAACTCACAGAAGCACAGAAACTCAAGTTATCACAGTAATACCGGGCCATGTAACCATTTTATTTGTTCGGATATGTATCTTTAGTAAGGCTTATTGTATTGTTTTGTTACTTCTTTGCAGTGCTGGGGATGGCACTCATGCTAAGCAAGTGCTAGTACCCTGGGCTACACACTCAGCTTTAATTTAGAATCCCCAAATGACTTCTCAGTTAGGCTGTATGTTAGTAAAAGATAACCCAAAGAAATTGTTATCGTTACCGGTATAATTACCTTTATAATTACTATTGCTGCTGCAACTTATGCTTATTTAAAATTTTAACTTATAAGTATCCCAACCAGCTCTAAGGCTGATACTATATTATAGAGGAATCTTTAATCTGTCAGCATAGCTGCTCTAGGGTAGAAAGAATGTTGGTACACACCTTTAGTCCCAGTATTCAGAAAGAAGTAGCACACACCTTTAAGCCCAATATTCAGAAGGCAGTGGTGGTACACACCTTTAATTCCAGCATTTGGGAGACAGGGAGCAGAGCTCAGGAGTCAGTGTCAGACAGGAAGTGACATCTGAGATGAGTCAGAGTGAAAGCAGGCAAAGTGATGAATCAGGAAGAGTTAGAGTGAGGACACACCCAACTCTAATGATATAAAAGCAGTCTCTCAGCTCAGAGAGACAGAGTTAGAGAGGCAGTATGGAGGATAAGAGGCAGAGAGAGGACAAGACACAGATACAATGAAGTGGTCTGACTGAGGATAAGGCAGAGAAGGAGAGAGGCTGACTGAGGCAGTATGGAGCAGTGAGAGCTCATGGACAAGCCACAAAGGCAAAGAGAGGAGTCTGAGGCAGAGACATGGGCAGTTCAGCAGAAGTACACATCAGCCGGTAAGAGTGAGTCAGTTTGAAGGCAATCAGAGCAGTTCAGTCAGAGATGTTGCAGGAGTCAGCCAGAGTCTTCCAAAGTCAGAAGAGTTTGGCCAGAAAGAGTCAGCTGGCTTAGAAGGTCAGTTTGCACCAGTCAGCATGGAGCCAGAACAGCTAGTGAGTTGAGTTGAACCAGAAAAGTCAGTTGAGTTCAATACAGCTCTGAGTTCAGAAGGCGCTAATCAGAGTGGCTCAGTCAGCAATAAGCCTTGGAGGCTTAAATGTTCTAGATTGCATTGAGGCTGAAGCCTTCCAGTTCTAGGCTTAAACATTTTAGATTTTGTGGAGGATGAAATGCTCCAGGGCTCCAAGACTGGGGATTGAATTAACTAAAAAGCACTGGACCTGGATCAACAGCTACTTCTACGACTACACTATACCCAATTTTTAGTATAAAGATGGCCATTTAAATTTTATATTGTTTTAATGAGTGAATCAAAACTTTTTGTTTTTTACATTGGTAAACCATTTGTTTTTTTTACATTGTATTATATTCAGTTTGTGGTGTGGGTGGCTGGGTGGTTTGTTTTTGATGGTCTCCAACAGATAGACAAGTTTCCTTCTTTTTTTACTTTTCCCAATTTTTAAATGTATTTTGACAGAAAATGTTTGCTGAATAACAGTGTTTAGTAAACTTTCATTCAATAATTTAGCATTAATTGTCATATTTTGAGACAGCTGTCAGGAAAATTGAGTTATGATATGAGTTAACTGGTTTTGATATAGTTGGCTTTATTTGGCAGTAGGTCCTCATGTATATTTTAAATCTTAGTCACCTGATTCCTGGTGTAATGACTGCTTTTCACTTAAATGGTTTCACCAGATGTTAACTTATTTGGTGATTCAGAAAAGTGAGTTCTGGAGAAATTAGTAGCTGGAGACTGTGGTTCCAGAGCAAAAAGCAGAATTTTACTTATGAATTTAAAAGATCCTAGACAGTATATGTAATTTACTTGCTTATTTTTAGAAGTTTCATTAACAAACTCTTCAAAATTTATTTGAGAAACAAAATATACATCTTGAACCTTTAAATTTACTAGCCCTGTTACGATTGTTCCAGATTATTTGAGAATAATTTGAGTAATAATTTGAACCAGTGAAAGTACTTAGCCATTTCTACTTGACTGTCAGAATGTCTTCCTAAGTAATTACACATTAATGGAGACAATAGCAAGTAGTATAATCTACACTGAAAAGAAATGGAAAAACCTAGGACTTAGTTTTACAATGTGCTACATTTCACTTACAAAACATTTGATTTATAGACATTTTGTTTATGACATTTTGAAATGGTGTCTTAAACGACTTGTCACTAATCGAGTATATTCCTCTACCTAAGTTGGTGATTGATGGCTTACGTCTCTGTAAGTCATCAGCCAGTTCAGGCTTCACTTCATTCAACACGATCACAGGCCACTGAAGTCCATGTTTTGTTCACTGTATTATCGGTGTATGCTTTTTATTTTTAATTTGCAAATTGTTTCATTTATTTGTATTACTTTCAGTGTACTTAAAGGCATTGTCACTGGATGTCTGCGGAACAGTAGCCTTTCATTTTTTTCTGAGTTATTTTTAATAAGAAGGTCCATTTTGTTCATAAAGTTTAAGGTTCTAAATTTTTCTTATTTTGGCATGACATCTTAACCATGTACTTTGAGTTCAGGGAATTGCCTTTCATGACAGTAGTGATGGCACACACTTACTGACTACGCTGAAGTGTTTTTCTTTGTTGGTGTTTCCATCAGACAACTGAAGAGGACACTTCTCGTTCCCTAGTTAAAGATCACCTTTTCCAGCAAGAAACAGTTGTTACTAGTGATCCTTACAGAAGCTCAGACATAAGACCATCACCCTTTGAAGATCTGAATGCCAGAAGAGTCTACTTGCAAAGCCAAGTCAGCCAGGTGAGGCAATGAGTACTGTTCAAATGTATAGCATGCATAGAGAAAAACTGTTACAGAAGAATACCAAGACCTTTTACCAGGTTAAAACAGACAAATAAACAAGACCCAGAAAGGTAATTAAACCAAGAAAATACGGTTTACAGTTGATACAAGTCAGACAAGATTGGGTGCATTCAGGGTGATATGACCATATACCAGTTAATTTAATGTTCTATAAAAGGACACAGAATGTGGGAAATAAATGCTGCAAACAGAGTTCCTTAGGTCAGGCTGCAGTGACAAAGCACCTGGTAGCTCAGACAGCAAGGCTGTGTGCGTGTGTGTGTGTGTGCGCGCGCGTGTGTGCGTGTGTGTGTGTGTGCGCGTGCGTGTGTGTGTGTGTGCGCGTGCGTGTGTGCGCGCGCGTGTGTGTGCGTGCGTGTGTGTGCGCGTGCGTGCATGTGTGTGTGCGTGCGTGTCTGTGTGTGCGTGTGCGCGCGCGCGCATGTGTGTGTGCGTGTGCGTGTGTGTGTGTGTGTGTGTGTGTGTGTGCGCGCGTTGTTATTTTGTTTGTTTTTTCTACAGCTCTGGCAGTTAGGATGCCAAGATTACAGGAAGTCTGATTGGCTGATGCATAAACATATGTATAGACAAAACACATGAAATTTAAAAAATTTAAAACCGAATATTTAACACTGAAGGACATTGAGTGTCTTAAAAAAAAAAAACAGAAAACTTCTGAATTGACCAATATTCTTATTCATAACTGTCAATGCCGAGAATACCATTGCTCATAAATTAAAAATAGTAGCTGTATGTTTAGAGCCATTTAAGCAACATGCAGATAAGTCTCCTAATCCTTCACCAAAATTTGACCCTTTTTTGATGAAACTCATAAGGCAGTAGTTTTTTAAATAAAATACTCCAACAGTCCAATCTAAAGATAGACTAAAGATGTGCTGGTACATGCTGAGAGATGACAGTAAGAAAATGACAAAACCCATCTTACAAGTAAGCCATTATGATTCTGTAAATGCAGAAAGCCTTTATGTACAGTAAAACGACTGCTATTCATAACACACAATAGTAGTCTTGGATCTAAGCCAGAGTGTTTCAGGCAGTGTTCCTTGGCATTGTGTGTTGTGAAGGCATGGACCACGCAGAATTGGCTTGTGTGTGTTTAGATTCAGGGCTGCAGTGAGGTGGTAATGTGGGCAAGTGCTGCCAGGACCAGCTCAGATTGATGGTGTTTGATTCTGAATTCATTTTTGGTTTGGTTCTGCCCTCAGAAAACTCCAGCCGTTACCTTTTTTATTTTATTTATTATTTTTTGCAAATCTCATGTTAAGATATGTAACCTATTGAGGTCACTGATCAGTTGGAGAAGATGCAAGTTAGACCACATGAGTAATGTATGCCTTGTGCATAGGGAATGTGTATTGATTGATACAAGTTCCAGTAATTGGAAGTAGCTGTTACTGTTGGTAAATTATTTAAGTATATGCTGTCGTATCTCATTACTGAGTAATAAACTTAAATGTTATTTAATGGTGGGCTCAGAATGCTGATCCTTTTAAAGGTTTATATGTGGCTCCTATCCTCTGTGTGTGTGCATGTGTCATATTTTAATGAACAAGAATTTTAAAGTTTAATGCACTATCTGGGTTGTTTGAGCTGGTTAGTTAAAAAATTCATCTCTGTGCTTATCTCAACATTTTCCTCCTGTTGTGAAAGTTTTGTGGGTTTTGTCCTTAGCACAGCTCACCATGTTTTCTTCTGTAATGGCACTCCCATTGTCTTTATTCCTACATAGAATTGATTTATGAGAGCTTTCCCTGTTGCTGCACAGTACTATGTGCGTCACATACCAAGCATCCCTGTATGCTAGAGCCTTCCCCATCGTTCCACAGTGCCCTGAGTGTCACATACCAAGCATCCCTGGATGTCTGGGTCTGTTTCTAGTGTTTCTTAGCGATCTGTGGCCACTTCATCTATCCCTGCACCTGTACCACATTGTCATCTTATTCTAGAATTTCATCTCTGTAAAAAAAAGTTAACGTACAGCAAGTGTCTTAACAGCTTTCTAAGTTTAGATTTAAAAAACAAGCTTTTTTGTGGTTTATATTTGAATTGTTTGAATCTGTGCATTAGCTTAGGGAGACTTTCATGTCATCCATAAATATGATGCATCCTTCTATATAGTTCTTCCTGTTTCTCTTAACTTTACGTTTTCTTTTAGAAAAGAGACTGCGTGTCAGATTTACTCCTTTGTACCATTTGTTGCCATTATGAATGGAATCTGTTTCAAAGTTCATTTGTCAATAACTTTGAAAAAATACCTTCTGGCTTTTCAGATTATAAATTATCTTAAAGAATGCAATTTTTAGGGTTTTCAAAAGCATCATTTAAATGAGCTGTATTTTGTAACATCTATGTTAAATGAGTATAAAAGCAACATTTTCCATTTGTCTTTTCCCTTACAAGTCACACGAGAGAGCAATGTCTGTTTTATTGATCCATTAACGTGGATAGTTGCAGGGTGTGTATGTGTTTATATGGGATGTCTATGTGTTAATTTTGATATTAAAATAGGCATAATACGTGAAAATGGACATTTTTACTTTCTAAAGTCTATTCCTAGAAAAAATAAAACATATATTGCAGGAAGTTTTGGGGCTTTGTGATTGAAACCAGGGCTTTGAATCTGCTAGGCAAATGCTTTACACCAGAACTGTATCTCCAGCCATTAAGAATATAGACTTACTTTTAACTTGAGATAATGATATTAAGCCAAAAAGTTTCCCTCTTACCCTCTTGTCTTTAATGCTCCTCTATTTATTGTTGTTTTAGTTTAACAAATAGTTTCTTCTGTGTTTCTTTCATGAAGTCTCACCAGAACTTTTAATCCATAATGGTCTCTTGCCCTGTTAATTCCTGAATTCTTATATGTTCTTCCTATAAACCTCCTACTTCATATAGAACATATATGTGTTGCTATTTTCAAATTACACTTTTAAATGTATCAGGGTTTGGATCAGAATGTTTCAGTAATGCAATAAAGAAAACAGAATGACTCTAATATTTTTAATAGTATTTGACATGGGAATTCATTGTATTATTTTTCTATACATTTAATTTTACTATAAAATTCCAAAAAGTAAACTGATAAAATTTTAACCATAATCTATTCAGTTTTAAATGTTCTTTACAACTCAACCAAAAAAAAAATTCTTTTAGGACATTTACTGGCCTCATGATTTTTTAAAAGCATAATTCATATACCATAAAATCACCTCTTTTTATGAGTTGATGTTTTAAAATATTTGCAAGATTGTGCATTCACTGCTACACTGCTCCAGACGAGCACATCACGGCTGTTGTCCCATTCCACTGCTTCTTCCGCCCTAGCAGCCACTGTTGTGACCCACGCTGACACTGATTCTTGTTGCTGAGGAATAGTCCTCATATAGAAGCTCCTCTCCTGGCCAGCCACGTTATGTGTAGAGTCAGCATGACCGATATTTGAATTGCCCTCAAGCCTCCCACCCCATTTTTGTTGTTTTGATAAGATTTTATTTTGTAGTATAGACTAGAATAGAACTCTAACATTGTAGTCCAGGTTGTCCTTGAGCTTCAGTGATCCTCCCTCCTTAGCCTCCGTAGGACTGGGGATTTACAGGCATGGACCACCATACTGGCCTCTTCCTTGGTTTTTGTTTTGTTTGTTGCAAGATGTTATGTGCTAAATTGGATTTTAAATGCATTTTTACCACAACAAATTCTTCTTTCCAAAAGTAAAACGGGAAGGAAATGATTGTCCGTCCTTCCTTCTTTCCTTCCTTCCTTCCTTCCTTCCTTCCTTCCTTCCTTCCTTCCTTCCTTCCTTCCTTCCTCTCTCTCCTTCTCTTTCTTCCCTCCCTCCCTCCCTCCCTTCCTCCCTCCCTTCCTTTCAGCTTTGTTTTATTTTGTGTGTATGTTTTGCCTGCATATATGTCGTCCATCACACTCATGTTTGGTGCCTATAGAAGCTATAAAAGGGCTTGGGCTCCCTAGAACTGAGTTACAAATGGCTGTGAGCCATCATGTGGGTACTGGGAGCCAAACTACGTCCTCTGCAAGAGGAGCAAGTGGTCTTAACTGCTGAGCTATCTCTCCAGTCCCTGATTCTGCTTTTTATTAAAACAATGTAGTTTGGTGTGTGTGGTCAGCTAGACATGACTTTACAATCCATCAACTGTAAAAGCTTGAAATGTGTAGTGTACTAAGTCTTGTTAAAAGTAAAATTCATACTGCTGTCATTTAACATAGAAATTATTGGAATTTTAGATACCATTCAGTCAGCAAGGCCTAGACATTCAAAGCCGAAGCATGGAATATGTACAGCGGCAAATATCTAAGGAATGTGGTAGCCTGAAGTCCCAAAATAGGGTAAGTAATGTTCATTTATCTCCTGGTCTGAAATGCAGCAATTCAGCATCCAAGTGTAATTTCCCATTTGGATGAAATGTACATGGGACTTATCAATATGTATCTGCTTCATTTGTATACAGAAGCTCTGTTCAGTCTGCATCATGGGATAGGACAAGACATGAATTGGAAATTGTTAATTTAGTCCCTACATCCTTCACCCTACCCTCTGGCCCTCACATGCCCTTTTCATACACACCATCAGCCAAGAGTCCCAAAGGCTTGTCTCTCTACAACATCTACTTTTAAGTCCCAAGTTTTTAAACTAGCATTTCAGCAAAGTGTGGGTGACCCCTGGGGAATGATTTGTCCTGCAACAAAATTCTCCTCTAGATGTGAACCTGTGAAAACAGACAGAAGATAGCTTCTAGAATACAGTGTTAGGAGAAAAAAAGCATAGAGTAGAAATACTCAGTTCCATAATGGAAATGAGAAACTGCAATGAAGATGTTGTAGTTCATCCTAAGGAAGGCCAAGGCCTAATTAGAACCATTTCATTCAATTTTAGGACTTAGAATTAATCATTTTTGGTTTTGTGTTTGTCCCTTCTTGCTCTCTTGAGTTGGTGATTCTCTGTGCTTCCTATTTACCTGTGTGTATTAGCACTGCCATCAAAGCCCTAGACCATAGCTTGAGGTCTGCTGAAATAAAAGATTAATTTTTCCTCTTAAACTGTGGAGACATCTCAGCCCTACCTTCAGAGTCAGACTGCTTTACTGCTTTACTGGAAGGATGGCATATGCCTGTAGCTACACAGTGCTCTTGGCCTGTTTGGTAGAGCCCCAGATATCCAATCTTCTGTCTTCATCCTGCTCTGCCTGCTTTAATCCATATTGGCAGCACTTTGCTTTATCTAGCTATGTGCCTGGTGTCCTCTCCACATCCCCATTTGCAATAAAATTATGCTAGGAATTATCTAAATCTTCTCGTTTCACTTTGCTCAGCAAGTCCTTCAGTTTGTCATTTCACACCCACCGACAACTGTACACACAAGCAGCAAGAAGAAACTATGTCACACCTTCAGTATTTATGCTTCATGTCGTTATATACATGTCCTACCTTACAGGTACACCCAAGAATTTTCTTTCTCCCAGTGTCCAGTAGCACATTTTACTTTCACTCACAAGGATCTTGTAAGTCAGATTTGGACCAGTAGTTTCACTGAGTCTCTTGACAGGCATCATAAGACACTTGTAGTCAGAAATCATTACCCACTTCTACATTTTTAAACATATATTACAGTGGCAGCCAGCTTCTTGGCACTAAAATATGTGAAACAGAACCAGTGAGATAAGTAGATGGAGCTTCTGTTTTAAGGAATTGGCTCATACAGTAATGGGATAGAAATCTAAAATCAAATCCAGGTCTTGTGGCACAGACCTACAAGCTCAGTTTCTCAAGAGGCTGAGGCAAGAAGAATGAGAGCACAAGTCCAGCCTAGTGAGACTCTGTCTTAAAATACCAAGTGCAAAGAGAGCTAGTTGATCTAGCTCAGAGGTAGAGTGCTTCCCTACCAGGCACAAGTTCTAGGTTCAGTCTCCAGTACTAGAGAGAAATAAAAGTCTGGACTCTGACTGAATCCAAACGCATCCTGCCAGCAGAACTTCATCTTGCCATATAGGAACATAGTTTTTGTTTTAGATGTCATCTAATTGTGTATGATCCACCAGTTGAAGTGTTAATTTCATCCAGAACTTTGTCACAGAGCTCTTTGACTGAATCCCTTGGTAGGGTCGCTCCACCAAATTGAAAGAAAGTTAACCATTGTAGTCCTTACTGCAATTTTCGTCTTGTCTAGGTCCCTTTGAAGTCAATCAGACACGTCAGCTTTCAAGATGAGGATGAGATTGTCAGAATAAATCCTCGAGATATCTTAATACGTCGGTATGCAGACTACAGACATCCAGATATGTGGAAAAATGACTTGGAGAGAGATGATACTGACTCCAATATTCCATTTTCTAAACAAGACAGTAAAAAATCAGACTATCTCTACCACTATGGGGATGAGACTAAGTTAAGTTCCCTGAAAGACTCTGTGGTATTTAAGACACAGCCTCCCTCGTTAAAATTTAAGTCAAAGCGAAGAAAAGAGGATGGGGAACGTTCTCGCTGCGTGTACTGCCAGGAAAGGTTCAATCATGAAGAAAACGGCAGGGGAAAGTGCCAGGATGCTCCAGATCCTGTTAAAAGATGCATATATCAAGTTAGCTGCATGCTTTGTGCAGAGAGCATGCTGTATCATTGTATGTCAGACTCAGAGGGAGACTTTTCTGACCCTTGTTCATGTGACACTAGTGATGACAAGTTCTGCCTAAGATGGTTAGCCCTGGTCGCTCTGTCCTTCATTGTACCATGTATGTGCTGCTATGTCCCTTTGAGAATGTGCCATCGCTGTGGTGAGGCATGTGGGTGCTGTGGTGGGAAACACAAGGCTGCTGGGTGAAGCAGTCCAGGGCCAGCATGAGTTTAAATCTTCATCTCCAGGAACTAGCTAACTTGGATTTGTGGAAGCTATTGGCAAGCAGTATGGAAATCTTGCCTGGTATCACTGGGGCCATGTGTGGAGGAAGCAGAACTCATCAGTTCTTGTCATTTCAGATGCTAGCCATGCCTGATGTTTCCCCTGAGTGCATGGCATGTTCTGGGACAGATCATAGAGCATTTGCAGAAGGAAGTTGTTTCTGGTTATTGACTACAAAAGGTCAACATAGAATATGATCCAACTAAAAGGGATTAATTTTGGCATTTTTATATTTATGCACTAGGTGATGGGACTTTTTAAAGATTTGAATTCTTTAGGACATTAACTAAAAAGTGCACTAAGGAACAGTTGATTTCAGTACAGAAAAGTTAATACTTGGAAATTAAGAGATAAAACAAGTGCAACTAAATCATTTATTAGTTGTTTTTTGAAAGCAGTTTTATGTATAAATAACAAATGTTTATATTTAACTAAATGTAAGGTACGAACTATGACATATTAAACTTTTCTTGCCCTTCCTAGTTTTGAGGTAGATGTGCACATATCTACCGCCACATTCCATATATTTTGAGTATTTAACTCATCTAGTTAATAACGTTTGTATCCATGTGAAAGATTTGATATGTTCATCCTCATTTCTCTTTGGCTGCAGTTTATATTGAGTTATATCTGTACATTCTGGAAATCTAAAATCTTTAAAATACTCTAATAGCCTTGAGTGACCAACTTTTTTTTTTTTTTTTAAAGCACAGATGTAATTGTCTAATGTTCTGATGGAAATGTAACACTTATTTTTATATGAGAGACTGAGTAAACATAGAAGAAACTGAGGGTTTTTAGTTGTTTTGTTTTTGTGGTATTCGAACAGCAAGTTGTTTTCTTTCAGAGTTTCCTCCTTCACAAAACTTAACTGCATTTATAAATGTTTTACAAGGCAAAAGCGTTAACTGGATAGTTAGTGTGAAACAGTTTCCTCTTGAGGTCTCCATTTACCATTCTGCTAAGCCAGGATGTGCACAGCTGTTTCACTAATATTTTGAGCGTAATCATCTGTGCTTATTATTCACATAACAATGGTAACATTTTTTTTTTTTTTGAGTTGCATTTTATTTTATTTTAGCTAGCCTGGAGCAAAGTTACTTTACATTAAAATGTATGTAGAACTCTCCCAGGAAAGTATCTAATCCACCATTGTGAATGGAAGATCTTGTACATCACATTCCTGTCACAGAGCATTTGTATTATGGGATGTTTGATTTACTAAGTGGTATGATTATATTCCAACAAACCGTGAGAAGTACTTTGGGGTCAAATTGTCATTCCCCCTCCCCAAATGTTACATTAAAACTCTAACCATGTGAAGGGTTCTTTGAAAATACTCCCTTAGGGAGAAAAGTTGAGCAGTGTGCCTTTTTTTTTTTTTTTTTTTTAAATGGCTTAAAAGTTTCCGAAGTGATGGAAAATAAAAATCACACTACCCTTTGAAGTTCATTCTGCAGGTTTTCGGAGTCATTTCTGTACTGTTCATTTTATGTGTCACATTTAAGCTTGTGTTAGCTTTCTTTTGCCCCAGATCAAACTGAACAATGTATATATAACACTATCTGTCTGTAAAATACTTTTTTTTTTAAGAAAGCATTTATATTTATATGACAGCTTGAACTGACAACATTATGTATATAGATCATCTTGAAGTATTATTTCACATTGAAAAGAAGAAAAATATATTGATAACTATAGATGTTATGAAGAAGAGGTTATTTCTAGTTTTGTACTAAAATCAATTGGATGAACTAAATCCAAAACCGGACACTGTAGCAGCAATTTTAAGTCTTATTTTTACTGTTTCTATATTTGGAGGCTGCTACACAGATGATCTTCATCCCTGACGTTTTCAGATAAACTTGGTTTCTTAGAGCAGACTGTTAACTTTCAAAATTCCTTTTTATTGCTGAAATAGAAATACTGGTTTTCCTTGTGAATGAATATTCATATTTGTAAGTGCTGAGTTTATAATTCAGGTTGGAGCAAGGTGTGAATAACTGAAGAAAATAACTTGCTGGCTATATAGGAAATGCCGTGGAAATGAACTGTGTATATACTTCTGGGAAGAACAAACTTAATCATTTTTTCTGTTAAGCACTAGTAACTATAGTGCATCTCCTGGTTCTGTACTGTATTTTATACGCAACATCCATGCTTTAATATTTTAATGTTTGTGCATTAATATTTTCAGTTTGTTTAACCACTTTGCTGCTAAGATTTTTGCCATCCTGCTCCCATTTTTTTCCTTTACAATTTTAAACATTTCTCTTCATTAAAAGCTATGGTAATGAAACTTTTTTTCCACCTTGGATCTTTGTAATTAGCATACATGAATTCAAATCAGTCCAGAAAAGTAACTGATGACATAATGTTATTGAGTCCCTGTGTGAATCAGATAGACAGTTAATCTGATTCCTAAGTGTGTGCTGGTGGGTTCAGGACTGCTTTCTTGTTCACTGTACAGATTTGGCACTGCCACTGGGCATTTCCTTTAAAACTTCTCTTTTTGTCTAATGTTTTAAGCAGATTGCTCAGCAAAACTGTTAGAGTAAAAGTAAATACTGAAAATGACATCATCTGAATGGCATGCCCAGGAAGAATTCTGCCCCTCGAGCTTGTTCGCTCAGAATTGGTAGTTCTCAAGAGATGCTTGTAGCTTAAGCAGGGAAGTCTTTGATTTCTTGAGCAGGAATGCTTATGGAGTTCCAGTGCCACCTGCTGGATGATTTTAGACCAGAGCTGAGAGATGGCGATGGTGACTGCCCAGCTCCTTACTGCTTCCAGCAAAGGGGCTATTCAGGAGGTGGCCACTGCCCATCAGAGAAACCAGGGGTAAGGAACAGCTCAAAGGAATGTAAATAAATTTTTCCTCTAATGCATTTTTTTGGTTGCTGAAAGATTTTAAGCACTTTTCTTACATAATCCTGTTTTAAAATATTTATTGAAACTTGGAACTGGCAGTCAAACTTACATATATACTGAAGCATTTATACAACCAGTTCCTTTGACTCAGAAGCCATTACCAAAATGGTATTCCTATTTTCTTCCCAGTGCCAGTCAGGGAGAATTTTTTTAAAGACAAACATAATTGCCTGTATTTTATTATGACAACTCCAGAGAGTGTGTATGTGTTTCTGAGTAGATGATGAGGCAGGGCTTAAAATTTAAAGGGAAAAACTTGAAACTACCTATTTTCATTGGTTATTCAGCAGTGCCTAAAATGAGCTTCTGAAATAATACAAATGCACTTTGAATTCATGTGTATAGTGCCATCTAATTCCTTGGGTGAGTCTTGCTTTTCCTCTTCCTCTCCCCTTCTTCCTTAACTAAGTGGCACACAGGTATTTCTTAATACTCAATGTCAGTCTTCAGAGTGCAAAAAACATGTACTTTCCTCTAAATGGGCAATGTAGAGAATTTTACGATGTTTCTTCTGTTGAAATTGAATGTTTGATTATATTTGGAATGTGTAACTTGGATTAATGTGTTTTAAAGTAATTTTTATTGTAGTCCAACAGTACATTGAGCAAGTGTAACCCTTTTTCTGAAGAATAACTTGGAGAACTTTAGTTAACCGATAAAACCAATTCATCACTAAATGTTGCTCTTACTCTTGATTTGAATTCCAGAATCACATTTCTAAGTATGAGGGAAAACACTAGAAAGTTGCTATAAATGATAGCAGGACCATGGGTGTCTTATGGTGAGTCGAACTAAAATAATAAAACCATGCACACACAGATAAGCAGAGCTGATTTATATAAACCAAAAAATGGGCGGGGAGGGAAGGAGAATTAAAAGGGACTCTTAAGATACCATTTGCCTATCAGCCGGGTGGTGAGAAAACTTTGAATCGCTTTGGTACACTAATGTTATCCATTGTTCCCCAAAGCTTCTAAAATTTCAAATGTTAGTTTTTAAAAATTTTCAAGAATAATCTAGTTGAAAGCCTTTGTATTAAAGATACACAAGTTCTTGTGTGGACATTTCCGGTGTGTAGTATGGTTTGCTTTCTCTTTCCTTGACCTCAGAAGTGCCTCACTTGTATATTACCCCCACTAGGAGCCTGACTGCATTCTTTCTAATGAGCAGTGGAAGCCTGTTTAACTCCTGTCGTAATGCATCTCCCCACTTAGAGTCAACTAGCTTGAGAGTTGTAAGTATATAATGTAAATATGCACATATGAGTTTGTAACTGCTTTTGTTCCATCATACCATGTAATTGGACGTATCAGATGGTAGAAGATTTGTTTCAGTGATTTCCCCTCCCTGGAATTACCTGATTAAACCAATCATGAAATTTAAAAGGGCTTTTTCTTACTTCTTCAGAGCATACCAAGTTGCTATGTAAGATGGTAATCACTGGAGAAGAAAGCGGAGACTGGGCGCTTTCATCTGAAATGTGGTTTCATTCTTCAGAGTCGTATTCTATAACTGAAAGTTCACCTACAGTTCGACTTCATGACCTCACCCTTGATTCCAGATAATTGTTAACTGTTCATAATTTACATAATTACTAGTTTGCACCCATGCTGTAGCTGCTGGAATTAGCCACTTTGAAGATGTGTGGCAAATGTTTAACAAACTGCAAACTGTGTGCGTGTGTGCGTAAGCTAGCCTTTGTAATACAGACGTAAACAAGGGATAATATTAGGACAGTATCAAATGTGATAATATACCTCAACACCAAAATAATGCTTTTATAGATTATTGTGCTACAGTTATTGTTGTTTGAAGAATGAACTATACCCTCATGTATGACACATAATTGTGCTTGCTTACATGCTTTCAGAAAGTTATTTATGTTGTTCACGTCAAGTCAGTACCCCCAAGTCTAAGAACAGTTTTATATCAGGGAAGTTGAATCAGGTTTCTGTAAAGCCATCAATATAGTGACATTTGTAGTAATGCTCCTTAAGGAAACAGATGACTGATGAGGTGGCTCAGTGGTTAAAGATGTGTGCTAGCTTCCAGGCTGTTCACAATTACATGTAATTCCAATTCCAGGGAATCTGATACACTCTTCTGATTTTGGAGAACACACACACACACACTCACTCACTCTCACACATGGCTGATATTCATACAGACACATGAACATAAATAAAAATCTGAATATGGTAGCTGAGTGTGTTCCTTTAAAATTAACTGCTCTGAGATCTGCATTTTTAGATCATTGTAAATCCATTTACAATGATAAGTCTTAAACAAATAGTGAAAACTCATTTATTGTTTTGTAACGTATCCTATACTTGGTCACATTTAATCCTTACTTAACTATAAGGTATGGATTACTTTCCTAAGAAGGAGATTTAGACTTGGATGATTAAGAAGTGCTTCTAAGGTCCCATGAGAGAACACCTTGGTCTGAGCCACATTTTGTCCGACTCCAAAGTCCTGATGTGGTTTGCCTGTCTGTGACACATTCAGATGCACTTCATAGTATCAGACCTCTCTCTTCCCTCAAAATTGCTGGTTGTACTACGGAAATAATTTTTAACAGCCAAGAAGCTATGTTTGAGTAGGAAGGAAGGACAAGATAAGTTGAAGATTTGCCTGCTTCCATCCCTTGTTAACTCACTGTCAGATTGGAGCCATCAACTTTATTTTATTTTTCTTTTAAGGTTTGTTGTAATCACAGATCTTTGTATCCTCAATATTTTCTTCCCCCCTTTTTTCCTGCTCTAAGAATATTTCTTCAGCTTATTCAATCTGTGGAGGAAGACTTCATAAACAGGGTATTTTACACACACAGCTCCCTCACCCTTCTGTTCCTCTAATAAAGGTCACATAAACACAAAACACAGCAGATGTTTCACCAAAAAGAATACAAGACTATTTTTAACCAAATACAAGTGAAATAGCCCAGGATCACAGATACAAGTTACCCTGAATGACACATTCTGCAGTAAAAGCAATGGCATACAATTTTATGGTCACAGAACAAAAGACAGTCAAAAATGCAATCCCCACATACACTGGTGGGGACCTTAGGTGGGTTGTAGCAGGAGGAAATCATTGCTAAAGGTCTCAGATGCTGTCTGATGATGTTTCTAGACTCAGGGTAGAATAATCTGATCTGATATAAGTACATTCCAGAGGTTTTACTTGATGGTCAAAAGGATGTCAGACATGGAGAAGGCATGATAAAGAGCTACTGAAGGAATTCAGGATAGTCCGAGGTCATTGTGATTCCTAGTCTGCAACATTACAAGTCTCCATGACAAAATTCTAGTCAGTTTGTAAAATTTATGACAAATGTGGCTTTTTCAGGGAATGTGTTCATACCAAAAAAAGCCTTTCATGGAAAGCCAGTGTTTTACTTTGCCTTAACATGTAAAAGAACAGTGAATTCAGGAGCTCCCTGCGTATTAAAGTCTGGAACAACATACTTAGAAATCATGTCATGTTCTTGCAAGAAAATGGGGGTTAAGGCCAGTTACTTAATGAGCTGCTGAGGAAGTCATTGGGTTCACTGAAGTCACAGGGCTGTAAGGCATCCTTTAGACAAGAATGCCCCATGTAGCAGGTTAAGGAAGTTTAGATATTATGCAAGTTGCATCATAACCTGCATTAAACCAGATCCTCAACTGCCCAAGTGTGTGTCTCTTCCAGAAAGTTCAGAATGCTCCAGTTCTCAGTGATTGCCCTCATCCCTCAGACCTTTGTCCTTGCTCTTCTCGATGGACCGCTGCACCACTACCCACTCAGTTGACCTAGTCAACACCCTGAGCCTTGCACTGAGATGGGAGTGGTGCAAAGCTCAGGTGTGCACAGCTCCCATCTCAGAACAAGGCTCAGGTGTGCACAGCTCCCATCTCAGAACAAGGCGCAGGATGCACAGCTCCCATCAGTCCGGCCTCTGGTGTGCACCATTTCCGTCGTATTCAAGACTCAGGTGTTTTTTTTCTCCACTTACGTAAGTGCTTCTTGCTTCCATTCTTTCACCCCTGCCTTACCCAAAATGTCAATTGAAGCAATATTAAGGTTTCTAAAGGAATCTTCTGCAGGGCTGAAGTGATGGCTCAGGGATTGAGAGAACTCAGCTGCTCTTACAGAGGGCCTAGGCTTGTTTCCCTGCCCCTGTATCAGGCCACTGAGTATAACTCCAGTTCCTGAGATTCTGACCTTGATGGGCACCTGGACACACATGGTGCACATAAATGTATACAGGCCCATACACAAATAAAATGAAATGTTTTGTAAAAAGGAAATATGTGGGGTTAGTGTCCTGACTTCAGTATTAATGCCACTAAAAGAATGTGTTCTATGAACACTTACAAGATGACAGTAGAAAGTTAGGGTGCACCTCTATACCGTGTTTGTACAATGTCTTGGGTTCTAACAAAGAGGCTTCTATTTGCTTCCTGGTCATAGAGCAACCTCTAGTCTATTGTGCTTTGCAAATGTGGGCACCCATCCATTACTTCGTGTAGCTTGATCTGGAGTTGATCAAAGTCATTTCCCTTTGGAGGGAACACTTCTGTGTGTGTTAAGGTTTCTGAGAATGAGCTCACTGCCCTGAGCACGGTAAGCAGGCACTCCACCAAGGACCAAATCTATTGGTCTGGCCTGCATATTATCTTAAGAGACTTATCTCATGAATATCAGAAACCTTTTTCTTCTAGTGAATGGTTCTTTTCTTGGGCTTTTAATTTGTTTCTTGCCTGATGGTAAATCTTGATTGTTAGCTTTACCATTTAGATTGAGAAGATCTAGAATCTCCACGGAAACAAACCTCTGGAGAATATCTGTGAATAATTACTAAATTAGAGTAATAGAGGTGAGAAGACCCACCCTAACTGTGGGTAGCCCCATCCCATGGTCTGTGGTCCCAGACTGCATAGAAAGGGAAGTGATAGCTAAGCACCAGCATTCACTCATCCCCCTCTACTTTCTGATGCAGAGAAAATGTGACTAGCTGCCACAAGCTCCTGCTGTCCTGACTTCCTCACCAAGATGAACTATACATCCTTGAACCCTTGAGCCAAAATAAACCTGTCCTTAATGAATACATACTATACCTCAAAAACTACAAAACACTGAGCTGGAGAGATGGCTAGTGATTGAGAGAGTTCACTGCTCTTGCAGAGGACCTGGGTTCAGTTCCCAGCACCCACATGGCAGCTCACAACTATTTATAACTCCAGCTTTAGAGGATCTGACACCCTCTTCATCTTTGCAGACACTGTACACACATGGCACATGCATACGTGCAGGCAAAACACAAAGTATGTTTTGCATTTTTAAAGATTTTTATTTTCATATATACTTCAAAAATTTATAAAAATGACTAATTGGGCAACAAAAGGGCTGGTTATAGACACTTCTCATCTCAGTGAAGTTAAATATTTAAATATTAAAGGGCTTCGGGGTGCTGACTCAAATCCAGACATAGTGGCACACATCTATAATTCCAGGATTCCTGCAGGAGAATGGGAGAATGAGACGGTTGAATCCCTGGAAGCTCATGGGCCAGCTAGCCTGTCATGCACAATAGAAAATAACAAAAGAGATCCTGTTTCAGACAGATACCTGAGGTGGTCCCTTGACCTCCCTATGCTGTGGTTCTTGTGTACCCGCACTCCTACACAGGAGCACACACATGTGCACACAGGGAAAAAAAAAAGACCATTTAAAACACTGTGAAGTAACATACTCATTAATAAATTACAATAAGACCTACAATAAAAATTTAAGATTAGGGCTGGGGAGATTTCTCAGTGGTTAAAGGCCTAAGGATTAGTTAAATTGCCACCAAGCCTAAAGATTTGATTCTATGTCCAGGACCCACATGATAGAAGGACAGGTTGTCCTCTGACTTCTGTGCACGCGCCATGGTATGTGTACACCTGTACACATATGTGCACATGCACACAAGCACTCACTAAATAAATGGTAAAATTTTAAAAGAAGATTATTTAAACTAGAACAATATTAATAACATACCAAATATTAAAACATGTAAGATACAGCAAGAACAGTACTTAAGAGAAAAGGTTATACTTTATTTAATTTTCAAAAGGAGAAAGTCAAATTGAGCCACTAAAGAGCCAAAACAATAAGCCCAAGAAAGAGTAGCTTAATAAGGCTAAAGGAAGTAAAGAGAGGAGATGAGAACCTAAGATCAGACTCTAGTAAGCAGGAAAACAAGCACACAGTGTGGGAGCACACAGATGGGCTTGCTAGGCATCTATTCAGTGCTGTCTCTAGAGAAACTGCCTTCCGGTACAAACCATCCTGTTTGCAAATAATGAGCCACAGAGTTCAGTTTCTAGTCTTTCTCCATGGTCCATTTCCATGACATGGCTATGCCTTAACGCTAAGAAACTCCTTAATGTAATACAACCACTGCATATATAAATAACAAGATTTCACTAATAAAGTTTTTGGATGAATGGAACAGAAAACAGTATGCCTGTTTCAGATTTCACACCTTTCTACATATAACTGGGGACTGCAAGAGTGGGAGGATGAGAGTGGGGGTGGGGGATCAGAGAGAGGAAGCACAGACAGGAAGATTGAGAACCAGAGGAGAAAGCAAAGTGTGTGTGTACATGTTCACATGCATGTGCATGTCTGTATATGTTCATATGTATGCAGGTGCTCTTATGCTCTTGCATCTGGAAGCCAGAGGTCTACCTTGGATATCATTCCTCAAACACCATCCAAAAATATTTGGGGGCGGAGGGGTGGGAGACAAGGCCTCTCACTATTTGGAACAGGACAGGTGGGCTAGGCTGGCTGGCTGCTGTGGAGCAAGACATTCCAGCACACTTAAAAAACAAACCCATGGGTTATAAAGGTCAAACCAAGGTTCCTATGCATACAAGGCAGGTGCTTTACTGTGTTCCCCACTCAGCACACACTGTGGGGAACACCAGTGGCTTTGGGGGGTAGTTCAACCACTAACCAAATGTAGGTGGCTGCCACCTCTGCAACGCTGGCTGACATTTTCCCTGAGCCTGTTTTCTGGTTTCCAGTTCCTAGCAGATGACCAGACCAGCCATCTTTCTTTATAACCCCGTGAGCCAAGGATAGCTCACCTGCTCCCATTCTGCCTGCAAGCTAAGGTTTTTAAATATTACATGATTGAAAAACAATGAGTTCACGATATGAAAATGACTTAAAATTCAAATTTCACTTTCTGTAAAGTTAGCGTTACAGAATGTGTTTGTGCTGACTGGCTATTTTGCATTGTGCATCCACCATGGAGTAGTTCTGAGAGTCCTAAGCAGATGCTACAGCCCAAAAAGCGTTCACTTCTTGGGCTTCTAAAGATTTATTTTTAAAATGTGTGTGTGTGTGTATGTGTGTGTGTGTGTATGTATATGTAATATGTGTGTGTAGTATGTGTACACATGTATGGGTAGACATGCATATGGGTGTGCACGCATGTAGATGCTCAGGGTCGACACCATGTGTCCTTTTGATTGAAATCTGTGTTTATTTAGTTAGGATCATTCAGTGAGGCGGAAGCTCAGAGATTCTGCTAGGCTACCTGGCCAATGAGTTTCCAGAATCCACCTTCAGTATTCTCTGTACCTATTCCCCCAGTTCAGGGCTTGCGAGTGTTCTGCTGTTACCTGCAGTTAAGGAACTGACCAGACTGTGTGACATGCGGTGAAGACATGGCACTGAAAAGCTGGGATTGGGTGGCCATGTGCTTTAAACCGGTACACCAGCAGCTGTGGGGAAACCCAGCCGGTTTATTATACACAGTAGGAAGGAGGAGGAGCTAGGTAGCTAATCTCAGCAAGAGGTCTCTGTGGGGAAGCCAACTCAGGCTGCAGTCATCTGGGAAGGGAAACTGTGGTTGATAGTTTCTGCACACAGTGTCAGCATCCGTACTAATACCAGGGAAGGCGTTGCCATTCTTCTGAGCCTGACCTGGAGAATGATTAACCATTCTCTTGGGTCTGAGGCATTGGAATCCCTGGCCTGGCTAAGCTCAGAACTTCATCTGCTCACCACCATACCACCCTGTTTTTTATGTGGGTTTGGGGCTATGAAGTTAGGTCCTTTTGCTTGTGATACAAGCACTTTACTGACCAAGTCATTTCTCAAGCCATGTTTTGATTTGGTTCAGTTGTGTTTGATTCAGTTTTGTTTTGTTTTTGTTGAGACAGGATTCCATATATCCCAGGATGGCCTTAAAGTCACTATGTTACTGAGAGTGACTTTACACTGATCTTTATGCTTCTAAAGTCTGGGTTTACTGGTATGCATCACCAAGCCCAGTTTTTTATGTAGTGTTGGCAATCAAATGTAGGATTTGAGCATGTTTAACAAGTATTCCAGCAATTGTGTTACATCCCCAGTATCCCCAGCTGATCATAGGAGTTTTGAGGCTGATTTGAGACATAAGAAGTAGAGCTTGTTTGAGAACCACTACACGACCCACCATCTCCTCTGTATTGAACAGACTTCTGATCTTCATTAAATTCTAGGCAGTAACTCCACATACAACTCTAGTCCAGTGGTTCTCAACTTGTGGGTCATATGATCCTTTCACAGGGGTTATCTAAGGCCATCTGCATATCAGATATTTACATTATGATTCATAACAGTAGCAAAATTACAGTTATGAAGTAGCATTGAAAATAATTTTACGATAAGGGTTCACCACAGCATGAGGAACTGTATTAAAGGGTCGCAGCATTAGGAAGGTTGAGAACCACTGCTCTAGTCCCTCTGAAGAGCTGTCCTGAGTCCCTGCCAGAGCAGACATTTCTGACTCACCTACTCTCTCAACCCCTTTTGATGTTTGTATTCCAGTATTGAATGTGGAGGGAGGACATCTGAGGAGAGTGCTTGGTGTGGGTTGGTTCCCACTTGGAGAGGCTGGATGAGGGGACTGGGCCATTTCCATCTTGAAGTGTCCTTACGCATTGCCTTGAGCCACACATCATTTTGATGATTGAGATAATCTGCTTGTCAGCAGAACTGAGTTGTCATGTTAGCACAATGGGAACACACTGGGCAACAGCATTAGGTGAGGCTTACACATCGTCTTCCAGGGACTAGGGATACAGCTCAATAGGTGAGAACACTTGCTGTAAGCATGAGGACCTGTGAGTGAATGCTGAACACCCATAGAAAAAGCCAGGTGGAGCCACATATACCTCCAGTGCCAGTGTAGGAGCAAGGGTGGAATAGCCTGGCCAAAAAAAAAAAAGCTACGCATTCAGTGAGAGACTGTCTCAAGAGCAATGGAGGAGGCCCTGCAAACCTCCTCTGGTCTCTTCACATGCATGCACACACAGGTGTACATGGACACATATACTACACAGTTGCCATGTAATTCTTTTAAACTCCTTTATAAGGACTGACAAGATGGCTTACTGGGTAAAACACTTGACGTGCATGGCTAGCAACCTGAGTTTAGTCCCTGGGACCCATGTAAAGATAGAAGTTGGTCTCTGGCTTTCACATTTATGTGTGGTACCAGTGCCTGTGCATAGACAATTTGCACACACACAATAATAAGAAACAAGTACTCCCTTGAGAGGCATGAGATAAACTTAGTGGAAGAGAACTTTCTAGAATATACAGGGTCCTGCGTTTGATCCCGAGCACTGAAATAAAAGCAAACATATGAAAGTAATATAGTAATTACTAGGGAGCCTGAGTATCGATTGGATTGGTGCTTGTTTTACTTGACTGTAACCCTGGTTTGGGCCTCAGCAAAATAAGTGGCTTGGTAGTAACAGAGAGCCAATGTTCCCTCAAACCTCAGAGAGTCTAGGATTTCATAATGGGCTTAACAGCTGCAGGTTTTTGATGATGTGCCCAGAAATACACATTGCAATTGGATCAAGATTGTGAATGCAAGAATCTTTGAATAAAGGATGGGTAGATGTGATGAAAATTTTGTTGAGGACAGAATGAAAAGCTGGATGTGAATATGCTTTGAATGCGAAGCCCTGCCTATGTAAAAGAGTGAAATACCATTTTAACGGCTCCCTATTTCCTAAACAAAAATGAGTATTTTGTACCCGTGCTAACCCAAAGAAGAGAACATAGCTGAGAAAACGTTCTTTCTAGAGAACATACAAGAATCGAAGGCTCAGCCCCACCTCTTTACTCTGAGACTTCAGCTCAGGACAGACTTCTGCGTTCTTCTTTCCTCCTGCATCCTAGGTTTCTGATCTATTCCCTCAGTCTGTTCTCTGGGACTTCAAATCTCCTGCAGTGGCTTCTCATTGTCCATAGGGCAAAATCGCAACTCCCTATCAGGGCTGACAGGACACAGCACCCTGCTTGGCCTTCAGCCCCACACCTTATCCCTCTGGCCTTCTCTCAGCCTTTCAGCCCATGCTTCCTCCCACCACAGGGCCTTCCCTCATGAGATCATTGTGCCTGACTGCTGCTGCTTCCGGCTGCTCCTGACCACTTCCCATCAGCACTTCAGGCAGTTGCACATTACCTCTCCAAGAAAGCCTTCCCTGGATGCTCCACTAGCAGTCATGCCTGCTCACAGCTCTGCGAGTGCACCCTTACTAAAGAGTGTGACTATTTAATAGTCATAAACTAAGTTCTCCAAGACCAAGTTCAGGTTTATCCCCCTGGTCTTTAGCAGACCAGAGCTCAATAAATATTTTTAAAAGAATGAATAGTACCAGGACCTGCCAACATGGGCCATATTTGCACCCAAACTATGAGGGTGCCCTGGGTCATTGAGAGGTACTATATGTATCAGGGTAACATCTTCCACATAAACAAGCTCTAGTGTAAGACTGTCCTTATGTGCAGCAAGAAGCTCCCCAGTCAGATAGCAGGCTGTCACAGTCTGATGAAGTGGATTTTGTGTGAAGCATTTCAATCAAGTTCTGAAGGAAGTGAGATAATTATGTTCCTGAGGTCTCAGGCCTGGATCAGGAGATCATTGAGGTAGATCCTGACACCAAGGAAATGGCTGCAGCTTCTGGACTTTTGCACTCTGTCCAACTTGCAGGTCATTCAGTCTACAGTTGGAATGAATTTCAAAACACCAGCTGGAGCTGTTCGAATCTTTTCTGCTGCTCTACAATATTTTCAGTAAACTCCGAGACAACATGAAAAATAAAGAATTCATAGTGTTGAGCATTTTCCTCTTACCCTGGTCTTCCTTTGAGACACCGTATTCTAAGACCAGAACACCTGAAATGATAGGCTGTGTTGTCATCAGTGGCACTACCCACTTAGAGGACAATACCATCACCGGATACCTGGTATTGTGGGTCAGAGGCGTGAGAAATGAGAGGTGCTGAAGACCATAGGACCCAACTACTCCAGATCTGGGGCTGGCTCTGCATGGTGATTACCTTTTGGAGACCCTGCCTGGAAGCAGGGTATCTTCCCAGTAGTCCTAGGGCTGGATTGGAGTCCCATTCATGAAAACAAAAAAAGAAAATCAGGTAGTCATAGAATAATTATCTGAGAATGTCCAGAAAAATAATGAGCCTGGCCTAAATTAGCTTACTATAACTGTGAGAAAGGAATTACTGTATTTTTTAACAGCACACTTGGCTTTTGATTAAAGATATGGTTTTTTTTTTCTGGTCTTTGTGTGTATGTGTGTTCATACCTATGTGCATACACATGTGTGCACTTCATGCAAAGGACCAACATTAATGGCATTAGTCCCCTTCAATGGCTCTCCATTTATTTACTGAGACAGAGCCTCTGGCTATGCATGGAACTCACAATTCCGGTAACAAGCTTGCCCTGGATCAACTGTCTCTTCCTCCCATGTGTTGCTGTGACTGTAAGGCTTCTACATGGGTTCTGAGCATCCAAACTTAGGTCTTTATAGAATCAAAAAAAAAAAATTCCCCACAGACTTGCCCACAGGCAAGTGTGACAGAGACATTTCCTCAACTGAGGTTCCCTCTTCTCAGATAACCCTAGTTTGTATCAAGTTGATAAGAAATGAGTCAACACTACTCCACCGTCACTCAGAACAACAGTCCAAATCCTTTCTTTCTGGAAGACTCTTAATGCAGAGCTCTGTGGTGTTTCAAACTCGTTCTCAATGCCCTTCGCTAATGCATGCTCCCTAGGGTGCTTATGAATGTCTTCGGGTACAGGCTTCATGCCTCTCATCTTATCTTCTCATGATTCTCTGGAATCATGGCTTTATTTGCCAGTCAGTCAGATGTCTAGCTCTAGCTTTAGACCACTCCCCTGACTCTTGGGCTTGCCCAACCAAAACCCCCGTCTATCTACACTGGCTGTTTTATGTTCTTTTTCATTTTCTCCTCCAGATCAGCCCATCATCTTCCTGTTTGTTATGTTATCACCTCTCCACCCTGATCCCCCACTCCACCTGCTATAAAGCCTAGGAAAGAGACAGAGGATTGAAGCTCAAGACCTCTGGGCTTTGCATCCCTTTGTTAGGGGAAATGGTTTCCTCTACTGAGGTCAGTGCTCCCTGGCAGTGTCAGTTACTCATCCAGACTGCTAGAAAGTCAGCTTACTCTTCCTCCCATTCATTGTTCCAAAGGGCTAGAAGTGCGAATGGTCTCTGCTTTGGCTTGTCCCAGGGCACCCTGTGTTGGTTTCCTTGTCCACTTGGCTCATTTACCTAGCTTGGTGTGCATCTGTTTCCTGTCCTGACTTTGACAGATATCTCTAGGAAACCTCAAATCTTGTATGGCCCAGATGAGACTCCTATCCTTCCTCTGCCTCCCAGACCTTCTTACTGTAATATGTGCCACCTACATGAATTGTCTTGTGCAAGCCAGAAACAAAAGACCCAATTTCATTGTGATATTATTTTTTCTGGGTCTTTGGGTTTTATACAGTCAGTTCATCTGGCATTCTCCAACTGGAAGAATGACACTGTGTAATTCCAAGTCTCAAGTACTGTTTATTACACCTGCAATGAGAAATCCCCAATATTTCCCTGGATAATTTTAACTTCTCAATTGCACAGGCTCATCCAGTCTGTTTTTGGATCATTACATAGGTCAGTATTTGGAATATAGTAGACAACTCCAAAAGATCTATTGGATTTATGAGTTAGAATTTGTTAAATATTGGTCTAGTTAATGGAAGTAATTCCAACTTTTTTTTTTTAACAGAGTCTTACTATGCAGCCCAGGCTAGCTTCAAACATACGATGCTATTGCCTCAGCCTCTGGCGTCCTGAGACTGTAGGCGTGTGTCACAGTGCTCGGCCATGGACCCTCCGTGTTCTCGTGATTTTAAACTTTTAACACAAAGATAAACTTCTTCCCCGATATTGCTGTACATTTATTAATCCTTTAACTTTTCTAGAGGCAACTCTTTCTAATTCTGCAACTTTTTGGGTGATTTCTTCTAAAGTGCAAAAGGTGAAGATTAGAAAGGACTGTTTGTGGCTTTTGAGTTGTTTTTTTTTTTTTTTGGGCTCAATGAAGTTTGCAAAAAGAACTGGGAGACTTACATGAACAGCTGTTATGTGACCCCTAGAAGGAAATATGCATTTTTAAAAAAGGAAAAGTATAAACAATGAGCATACTGGGAGGCCAAGTTGAGCACAGGAAGAGGAAGGCTGGGAATAGGGCTGAGACAGGGGAATATTTCACACCAGCTCCAAAGAGCTAAGCATTTTCCCTGATGCCTTTAAAAGAAGATTTAGCCATTTTTGGAGAAGAGATGATTGTGGCTATTTATGAATACCACGTTGCTAGGTGACACCATGGGATGAACACCACACTAACCTATCACTCACTGACTTTAAGAACTAGCAGTGAGGGGGTGTACAGGGGTGTGGACAGAACCCAGGAAGGCACTGAGAGGTACTGGAATGGGAAATGTCTCGGATGAGTGAATCAGATTTATCAAGCCCATTGTTTTCTCCTCTCCATTCCAGTTAAAGGATCTGTTCAGGGTCTTGGGTCTAACCTACCCCTTGCTCTTTCGTTAGGGCCCCTTGTTGCTAGCAGCACCCCCCAAACCCCTCCTTTTTTTTTCTGTCATGACATTTGGCCTCCTCTGGGAGAAAAGCAGATCTTCCTACAGAAGCCAAGTCAGGAAGTCACCAGGGAGGAAACCAAGAAGTCAGACTCCCCATGCAGCGAGTCTGAGAACAGGCTTCTTCTAAGTCCGTATACCCGCAGCGTGGGAACGTGTGGGAGGCCATGCATCTGTACTTGAGTGAAGCCAGGACTTCATGGTACTGTGAGTGACAAGGTGGCCTTCCAATCAGACCGTCTCCCCGGTGCATCTTAGCAGCAACTTAAATATGTTTCTAGTCTTTCTGTGTTACATGTACTTGGGAAAATATAAACTACCATTTTGAATTATCTATAGAAAACTAGGTTCCTAAGGTGTATTTGCCTCTAAGCATTCACTTAGCTTGTCAATCCCCAGGATCCCATGGCTAGCTAGAACCAAATGAAATGGCCACTGCAAGATGATAGTCAGCGTCCTGAGGGTATGGAGAATTTGTGAATGCCTGTGAGCAGGGTGGTGTGTGGTGATTATGTCTCAGCCCGTTCCCACCTTTGGGACACAAACTTGAATACAATTCTAAGACAGACACTGAGACACACTGAAAGCACTTGTTGGAAACAGAGGGCTTTCCACCCACTTGTTACTGTGAGGCCACCTTGGTGAGTCTAATGCGCCCCCTAGTGGCTGTAATTTCCTCCCCACAGATTCCTTTCTTTTTCTGTTGTGTCATTGCCCACAGAGGGACCAGCTCATGCATTCTCTCTTGAGCTGCCACAGGCTTTCCCATGTCTCTCTCATTCTAACAGCCTTACTTCAGCGCTCTACGTCAGAGAAGTTGTCCCCAGGGAGACTAGTTCTCAAATGCCACTCTTGCCTAGAGCCACTGCAAACCACCTTGTGAAAGACTGTAAAGGATATTCTATCACAACATCGAACGGATGACTGCTCTCACTGAGGCTTTTAGAAAACTACATCCTTTCCTCCTGATGATACTATTGCCCACCAAGGTAAACAACTTAGCAAGAGAGGGCCAAGGCTGCTTCTGCCACTCGTTACCCTCTTCCCCTGACTGGTGCCCCGTGAACACTGTATATGGTAGCCCTGAACTAAGGCCAGATGCTAGGTTTTTTATTTTGTTTCATTTTCAGACAAAGTCTCAGTCCAAGACTGAATGAACTAGGAAGGGTGGGGGGGAGGGACCAGAGAAGGGATGAGAGGGAGAGAAAGGGAAGGAAGAGAGAGAGGGGAGATTTAAATTTCTTAAAAAACAAAAACAGAATTCCACAGAATAATTATCCTCTAATAATCTATGTATGGAAAGGGCTTTAGCCTATCACTTCTGTAGCTTGTAAGGCTATATTAAAATGTTTTTGAATTTCCAGATGCAAAAGACTACAAATGCTCTTTGACTTGTGATAGGATTGTGTCCTGATGAATCCATTATAAACTGAAACTATGCTGTTGAAAATACATCCAACCTACAAATATCATTTAGCCCAGCCCACCTCAGCTTATTCAGAACACTTCCACTAGCCTAGGGTTGGTTGGCAAACAGTAGAACATAAAATAGGTTTCAGAATACGTGTGTGGAGACGAAAACCAGTATGGTTGTTTCAGTTGTGTTGTTAGCTTGACAGAATTTAAAATTACCTAGGGGATGGGTTTTCTGCCATGCTTGTGAGGAGGTTATCTTGATTATATTCATCGATACAGGAAAAACTGTTTTGATTGTGGGCAGGCTCATTCCCTGGGCAAGGGGTCCCGGGTTATATAAAATGGAGAAAATGAACTGAGCTTGAGCATGTGAGTCCTCGTTCCTCTCTGCTTGCTGAAAGGGGATGCACTGTGATGAGCTGAACTAAACCCTTTCTCTCTTAAGTTGCTTTGTCAGGTATTTTATCAAAACAACATGAAAAGAAACTTGTCCAGTGGTGTAATATTGACATACAGTTTCTACTGACTGTGCTTTGCCTTTGTGACAGTGTAAGTTAGAATCTCTGTACAAAGCAGGGGGCTTTTGCTCTAAAGGATGGTAGTTGACACGGAGGACTAACCTTCCAGACAATAAATAATGACTGGCTGGGGGAGGAGAATAAAATAATGGAACATTTACGTACCTTTGTTTTTCATGGAAAATTGGAAAACGTGTGTGCTCCAAATATTTATTGAACAGTGAGATCTGCAGGAGAGTCCGTCACATTACAGATATGAACTAAGTTAACCATATTATTCAGCTTTAAAAAAAACTAAATCTTGATAAAATGAGGTCTGCACATAAAGAGATGAAAAGACACCCATAAGAAATTTAAGATAGAAGACCATCGTGGGTGTCAGTACATGTTTTCATTCAAGAAATGTTAAGGCAGTACCTTAAAGTCAACCTAAGAATTAAAGACTCAAAGCTCATTTCATGTGTGAGTGCACATTCTCTACCCTCAGTAGTGATTCCACTCTGCATTGCTATTTCAAATATTGCCAACACAATTAAGCTGTAAAAACTAGTGAAATCCAAACCTAATGAGAAGCCTTTACATTCTTTCCAGCTGTGTTTAAATTTCTATTCTGAAATACTCAATTCTGCAGCATATTCAACATAGAAGATGCTCTGTAAAATCGTCACTGGAAAACTTTGTCCATATTAATAAGTCTGAAATGATTCATAGAGACTAGCATGTGATTTGTGCTGTGATATTAGAAGATATTGCTGGAGATATGAATGTCTTAGCTTCCTTTCTGTTACTGTGATAAAATGCTCCCAACAGAAGCAGCTTAAGTGAGGGAAGCCTCACAGTTCCAGGTTGCAACCCTCACTTCAGGGAAGTCGAGGCTGCAACTGGTCACATCTTGTCCACAGTCAAGAGCAGAGAGCCCTGGACTGATGCTTGCCTGTGCTCAGCTGTCTGTTTCCACTTCGGGCACTCCAGAGCTAAGTCTGTGAAACGGTGCTGCTCACATTCAGAGTGGGTCTTCCCACTTCAGTTAGCCCAATTAAAACAGCAACCTGGACACTTTCTCATTGAGACTCCTTCACTGGGTGATTCCGTAAGCAACTAACAGACAATCAGAATTAGTCATTACAGTGAAGGTCTGAAAAGAACAATTTATGTGGAGTGGGAAGTTGCTATCCAGTCTAATAGAGGCAGGTAAGCTATGGCCCCTTTGTAAAACTGCCCTTCTACTTATTTCTGTAATAAAGCTTAGTTAGGACACAGCCATGCCTGTTTGCTCATGGACTCTCTGAGGTTACTTTGTGCCATGATGGTGTTGCTTTGTAGGTATGACAGAGGTTATAAGCACCCTACAAGGATCAAATATTTACTCTCTGCCATTTTATAGGAAAGTTTGCTATGCTTTGCTTGAGTTAGCAGATACAAGTATAGTCATTGTCTGTCCTGGAATGTTTTAATAATCAAATGTACAAAATCTCTTTTGTCAATCTTTATGTGCAATTGCTTAGAGAATGATGCATTTCAGTAGTATTACCAAGTTAAAAATACCAGCGTGAATAGAAAGTCTCTATACAGGTGGCCACAGAAAGGAGTCGGCTACTGTGGTCCAGATGAGGAGGGAAATGCTCCTGGAATTGCAAGTACAGGGCTGTGTTTGGAACCCATTCCACACATCACTCACAGGCTGCTCTAAAGACAGGCAGACATCTACAGAGGGCCAACAGCTGTCATCGGTGATGTGAATTTTGTACAAGCAAAACCTGTTTAAAGATGTTATGCTTCGTGGAATGTCTTAGGCGGCTAGTGCCAAAGCGCTTGAGCTTGAAGCTCCATGTCTGTCATCATCATGGAGAATGCTCATTGTCTTCACAAATGTCTCTCCTACCTGTTTCTCTCTGCTCCCCGCTTTTCTTCTCCACAACACACTCTGTGTCTCTGCCCATCTCTTTGTGCTTCGGTCTAAACATTTCCCGCTGATCTCCATCCAGCTTACACAGTTGTGAAGCTGTGCTCAATTTGATAATCAGTCCATTCACTGAAGACTGACTTGGGCTTTCCCCCGATTTTGATTATTTTGTGCTTCTGATTCTCTGCCAATATTCTCTGAGTTGTCTTTTAATTACTTGAGCATGTTAGTCATATGTAATTTTAACTTCATAGCCAATAACCACATTATCTGGATCCCTTGTACATTTTTATCTGTCATGTGTTCTTTCTTCCATATTTGATTGTGTCTTCTGTTCTCCAGGGCCTAGTCATTCTTTACTGAGATTCTGACATTGAACAGATCTTCTCAACCTATAGATTATGTGTTCTTCTTCCAACAAGGTACCCTTTGCTTACGTGGGGGTAAAAGTAATAAGGGAGAGTAGTTAGAGATCACCTTGGTTCAAACGGGGATCGAAAAGATAGGGATCTGGACGGTAGTTGTTAAGGAGGCTAATCCATCTCTGCTGGTTCTTGCTGTCTATGTGAGCGAATGGGGAATCACTAGGTAGGTGGACCTCTGGACGCGCCTGTGGGAGATTATATTGAGTAAGTTAATTGATGTGTGAAGACCCACCCACTGTGGTCTTGGACAGTACAAATGGAGAAGGGTAGGTGAGTAGCAGCTCACATCCACCCATCTCTGGCTCCTGACTGTGCTTGTGATGTGCCAGCTGTTCTGAGCTCCCGTTGCCATGCCTTCCCCCACCATAATGGACAACATCCTGGGACTGTGAGCCAAAATAAACCCTCCTTCTTTAAGTTACTTTTGTCAGATATTTTACCACAGCAACAGAAAAGAAACTGTATTAGTCAGGGTTCTCTAGAGGAACAGGACTTATTCAGTGAAAAAAAAAATATGGAATTTATTTGAATGGCTTGCAGATGTGGTCCAACCAGTCCAAAGATAGCTGCCTACCAACAGAAGATTTGCAAAGGAGCTGTGTGTGTGTGTGTGTGTGTGCGCACGCATGCACACATGTGTATTGCATGTGTTTATGCATATTCATGTGTCCATGTAGATGTACACCACATACACATAAAGGCAAAAGATTGAAGTTTTTTTTTTTTTTGTTTTTTTTTTTTTATGAATTTCTTTTCCACTCCAGCTTTTTTGAGATAAAGTTACTCACAGAACCTGAAGGTCACCTATTGGCTAGATTTCCTGGCCAGTGAGCTTAAGAATCTTCCTGTCTCTACCCCTCCAGGTTGGGGTACAGATGTAGGGACAGCCATGCCTAGCTTCTAAGTGGGCAGCCAGTGCTTTCCCTGAGGGGGCATCTCCCAACCTGCAAAGGCATTCCATCTAAAGTAATCTCTCCGGTCATGGTTTCACTGCTGCAGAGGATGCCAAGATAGCTCCTGTGAACCCTCCCAGGATGGGCTAGCTCCTGTGAACCCTCCCACACTGGGCTGGCTCCTATGAACCCTTCCATGATGGGCTAATTCCTACTCTCTTATCCCAGGCTAGCTTCTATGAACCCTCCTATCCCAGGCTAGCTCCCATGAACCCTCCCATACCAAGCTATCTCCTGTAAGTTCTCCTATGCCAGGCAGGCTGCTCCATAGCAGCCTTCCCATGCCTGCCCAGTTCCTATGAATCCTCCTGTGCTGGGCTATCTCCTATGAACTCTCCCATGCCAGGCTAGCTCCTATGAACTCTCCTATCTGCACAACTGTTAAACAGTAGGACTCATAGCTTTCTAATCTACTTGAGTTTTCTAGCTGAAAAATAAATTACATTAGTCTTGAAGCCATTTGCCAAGAATCAAGAAGTGTAACATCTTCTCATCTTTTGCCTAACAGCAGCAGGGATGGAAACATACTCAGTTCTCCACTACACTGAAGCCCTTGGCATTTGCATAGCTGGGGTTGACATAAATAAGACCCATAGGTGTAGTTTATTGAGCCTAGCCCAAGATGAGGTTTTTGCATTTGGGTTTACATGACTTTTTGATTTTTTTTCTAACTATAGCAGCTATTAACATCAAGTATAAAAATAAATTGAATGTGGGACCAGATATTTGAAGCACATTCAGCAATTTAGTCATTAACAGTTTACTAAGGAAATAAGCAGTGATTTTTGTGTTGTGTGAATGTTTTGAACATTTTCTTTCTAGCATGTTGCTGAGACACAATGAATGAATATTGCAGTAGACATAGTTTACAAGCAAACATATGGATACAGAAGGACCAAGCCTCAGAAATACTTGCTGATGGATGTGATCAACACCCTCGAGTACTGCTTCTCTAGAGATACAGCAGAGGCAGAACACAGCAAAAAGAAAAATCAGTGTTTATATTTCCAAGACGAAAGAAAGCCCCAAACTGTTAAAACAAAACTGGGTTAGCATTCATTTGAACTGCAGAGTCAGGTACAAATCAGAGCTTCTGCTTCAAATTGCTTCTCTTTGTTTTCAGGTGGCACCATGGTTGCACAAAGCTCCCTGGGGAGGCTGGAGCCTCTTCCAGCCATTCTCTGGCATTCAGAGCACCAGTTATAGACGTTTTATGCTCTCCTTTTCTCATCTATTGGAGGGAGTGATGGCTGTATTTTTCTTTTTCTTTTTTCTTTTTCTTTTTCTTTTTTTTTTCTTTTTGACAGCTGACACCTAAACATCTCTCTGTTTTGCACTTGTACCCTAGTCCTTTGGGGCATCCACATGGAAACCCACACACCCACCAACTCCCTGTCCAGGGAGACTGAATTTGAGCAGCTGCTGAGTGGCCCAGATGACAAGGCCAGTGAGAAGTGCTTGCCAGAGCTGCCTTTCTAGTTCTTCACTGTTCTTGTAAATTCTCTGAGCCAATCAATAGTCTTCAAACAAAATGTTTTTCTGCCTATGTGAGCTGGGGCCATTTCTGATGCTTGCACCCAAAGACTTAAGACGTGCACTGGCTCACAACATTTCTGTTGTTGTTTATTTTGTTTTAAAGTTATTAAACAGAAAATAATTAAGGACTTTTTGAGGACACATTATTGTGAGTTTTACCACCAAACTGGATGCAAGTACTGTCTGCACGTGGAAGGGTGTGTGATTGGCCAGCTCCCTCCTGTGATCTCTTTGTAGTCAGTCGGCTGGCTCTCCTGCACGGGTCTCATCTTGTGGTCAGGCTGTAGTCTAGGTAGCCATCCATCATTCCATCAGTTCTCAGTGTCTTTGGAAGGCAGATGGGATCGGTTCCATGCGTGCGCAGCTAGACAGCTACCCCAGTGGCTCAAAACAACATTAGGAAGTCGTTTTCTTGAACTGGATTTTCTTGAATTCTTCTTATGTCATCATCTGCCAGGATGTTGAGGCTTTAGTCACTTGACTCTATTGCCTGTGGGGCTGTTGGGGAAGATGACTGGAAAGAAGAGGAGGGAGGGAGGGAGGGAGGGAGGAGAGGGAGGGGGAGAGAGAGCGCGCAAGGGTGATTGATTACCCCATCCTCTTGGGACCCCATCTCCCTGGGCTGAAAAAGAAGGTTCAGCCCTGTGATCTCACAGCCTCTAGTACTCCATGGTACTGCAGTTGTGAGAAAATGGAGAAAGGGAGGAAGAAGGTGACGGCATCTCCTCTGAGGTTCTTGGAAGCTCCCTTTTCTGCTTCTGAGCTAGGCATAGAAGGCTTCTTTTTGAAACTCTCTCTGATCAAACAGTGTCCACTCCCCAGTTGTTCAAGCCTTTGTTAAGTTCAGCCTAGGGAGAGCCAGAAAGGAAAAACAAAGCACAAACAAACAAACAAAACTATAGGCACTGCAGTTGACGATACCTGGAATTCTAGTCTTCTGTCTGCCCGCTATCCTCCGGTCCTCGGTAGCCCGCTACACATAAGGTCTGTAGTCGCATCAAGTGGGAAACTATGAGCCTTTGTAAAGATTCAGTATGAAATTGCACCCTGTGCCAGAAAGAAACAGAAAGATCCTTAAATATTAGATAATATCATCTTTACCCACTCAATTACATTGGTTAATGATTCTGGCACCAGATTACTTTGCATTTCATTGAAGTATTTAAAAACTGACTGACTCAAAACAATTATGCCCAGGACAATTGATGAAACATTTCCTCTACTTTCCAACTTCATTTAAAGTTCGAGTCTGTGTTCTATTTTAATGCTGTTTATGTCACAGAACAAAGAGCTTATTTTCAATTTTTTAACTTTAATAATTTTATTTTTTTTATTTTTTTTTGAAACAGAGTTTCTCTATTGTAATCCTGGCTGTAGTGGATCTCACTCTGTAGACCAGGCTGGCCTCGAACTCACAGAGATCTACCTGCCTCTGCCTCCCAAGTGCTGGGATTAAAGGTGTGCACCACCACTGCCTGGTTGCATTTTTTTAAAATTAAGATATAATTACACCATTTACCCCCTTTCCAATTCCTCCCATGTACACACACACCCTGCCCCCTCTGGAAATCA
>JAMJFZ010000351.1:0-105521 GCA_026225945.1 Cricetomys ansorgei
GTAAGTTCTTAAAATGGCTAGGATACCCAGGTAAGACAGGAAAGTGGGTGGAGAGTCCTTTCTTGAAGGACTTACACAAAAGGCTACAAAATTAGCATAAGTTCCCTCCCTACTGAGAGGAAGTGGAGCTGGCTGAAGTGAATGGCCGCCCAAAGTGGCTAATGGTGATTCATCATTTACCTGTGGGTAAAGATTTAAGTAGCTAATGAGATCTATCATACATGAAGTTAAGAAAGGCACTTAACAGGTATAGAACATGCACTAGAGAGCCTGAGCTTTGAAATTGACCCAGAAAGCCCACAGTATGGCTATCTGACATGAAAGCCCCCATCTTTCCTACAGTCTTTGCCATTTGAGCTACAGAAGTGAACTCTTTTTCAGTGTTCTGGGTCTGCTTCCTATCCTTGGGTACATTCTGTGCCTTAAATCTGCCTGCATCAGATTCTGTCTTGTGGCTCTGCTCCATTGCTTGTGGCAGGACACAGGATACTGAAACACTTCAAGAAGCATCCCCAAAATTCTGATATTCATTCTTAGAAACTTCTCTTTTTTATTTCTTTGGTCTAAGCTGGTGGTTAGAATAAAATCCTTCCTAATCAGGTGTAAGGCCTCCTTCTTTTGCCTTGCCTGGATAAATGTTAAAATATCCTCACTATTTATAAGCCCAGTCAACCAAATTAATCAAAGTGTTCAGGCTGTTTACTTCAAGTACTATCCACAGCTTCAGGTAACTATTGATCTTAGATTGTTTGATGCTGGCACATTCCTATCACAGTTTCAGTTTTTGATCATCAGAAGAACCTTAGACAAACTTTTGATGATATGACTGTTGGTTGTACTGGAGATGTTCATTTGTTTGAAGATAATCCTATTATTAGCATTTGAAGTAGCTAATTAACACTGTCATTTTTTACAATATTTAACAAAATATTATCTCCTGAAAACTTTTACACAATCCTTGAAGAGTGGATCAATAAACAGAAATATAGTTTCATTTTATTGTTCACAAAACTTGAATTAAAAACTAGATTTACATGTACTAATATGAATGTAAAAGAATTTAAATTCATCTATATAAATTCTTACTGAAAGCTAAACAAAACTTATCCTCTCTTATTGCAATCAGTTCATTCTGTGTCCAAAAACTGACTCTTGGTTTACTCAGTTGCCAACTGGCTGGCTGGTGGGTGACTAGTGGTGGGTGCAGTGTCAGCAAGTCTACCAAATGGAATTTTCTACCAGTGAAAAGTAGACCTATGGAGAGAACAACTCACATATGAACTGTAATCTCAATGGTTGCATGACTGGCAAAAGTTAGTAGTAATACATATTTAGCTCATACCTGCCAGAGATATTTTTTAAATCTCTATTAATTAAAATTGATCTAGATAGAGAATTGGAAGGGGGAGTCTAGAAAGGAAGAACAGGTCAATGGAAGAAAATATAAATTAATTTTAAAATAATAAGAAGAAGAAAGAAAGAGGGAGAAAGAATGAAGAAAAACAAAACAAAAACAAGCAGACAAAACCAAGATCAACCAAAAATCATCCCGAGAACAAGATGGACGGGAATTCTCAGTGGATTTGAAGGCACCCTGATTCCAAAGCCTTGTAAGTGACTCAAGTCTACTATGTGAGTGAGATTTTTATGCCATAGTAGGATGTGCACAGCACAGAAACCGTTTGCTTTTGTGGAACTATAGTTAAAGGAAGTATTTCAGAACCTTAGGAAGAGTATTAACTATCTCATCTTTAATCACACATAACAGTAGTCAGTTCTTCATGACAAGATTCGAGCACTCTGGCAGATGTAAAATTTCTTCATATGTACTGAAAATCCTGCTATGATTTGCCTCATCCACTTCCAGTGGGCTGTGATGGGTTCAGTATTCATTTTGCAATATGTGATTTCTTTACACATGATAGAACAGCAAGAGGAAAGTCACCTTCAGTTACCTTTGCCTCCTTTGTCCCTAAAACTAGATGTGTTATTGTCCTGACCTTCCCTCAAAATGTCATAAGATTTCATCCAGAGATGGTCTCCCTGAACCTAGGCAGAGGACCATTCTCCTCTTTAGAGACTAGGGGACAGAAAAAAGAATCCAAACAAAATTATTTATAATTTCTCCAATTTTTTAAAGTAGATTATTCTCTACCTTTTATTCACATTTCTACACAAATATCTGCTTTTTACCAAACAACATAATAAAATAGAATATTATTTCTTTGTAAATATATATCTAAACACTTTTAGAATATTTCCCTTTATATTAAACCCTACTATGATTTTCTCTTGTCACTTTATCTTTCTACTATAGGGACCTTAGAAATGAGTGCTGTGTTGGACAAGGAAATGATCCTCCTTTTGTCCCTTACAATGGATAGAAAAGTTTAATTCCAGCACATGTAATTTGTTTGGGTGACTGATCTGGCCTTATTTTTACTTTTTACAGGGCCCATTTGTGGGCCTTAGGGTTTATAAAAACTTAGAATGGAAGAATGCCTAACTCATCTTCCCAAACATGGTCATAGAAATAAACCATCTCAAACTCTCAACAAGAGATTTCTGAACTAGTGTCTATGGATTGGTCAACTTCTGTTTTCTTGATAGAGTTCATCATCTGGAAAAGTGGGAAAGACATATGGTATGTTCTTCTTTAAAATAATACTATTACTAATACTTCTAATACTACTATTACTAATACTGATACTACTATTGCTACTACTGCTGCTACTACTACTACTACTAATAGTAGTCATTATCCATCTACTTCTCAAGAGAAAGAAAGCAATAGAAAGTCCTGGTGCTCAAGGAAGATTTTCTTAAATGTCTACAACACTGAGCAAATTCTAGACCACCTTTGTGTCTATAGTCCATTGCTCCAGGCTTTCTGGGGGGTACATTAAAGAAGGTAGTTCACATGTAAATCTAAAGAAAGAAGTGGTTTTCTCTGTTTCTTTTCCCTAGGGTGAACAATGGCATCCCTTTGCTGACTAAATCACGGTTTTTAAGCCAGCTCAGCAGTCATATTCAGAGAAGCCTCTTCTGTCCTTGCTTTCAGACAGCTGGTTAATCAGGCTCCTCTCTGCAGATCCTTTTATCACATTCCCTTTGTGATTGCACATTCCACTGTATAGCAGTTATTTTCCTTACAATCCTTGTGAGCAAAATTTTGCTCATACTGATCACTTCTCTCTTGAACTTCTAGAACAGTGAGTAGTAAATAGAAGTTTTCAATAATTTGGATGTAATAAATATATTACTTGCTAGTGTAGAACCAACAAAAACAGAAATTCCACAGCATGGGAAATTTCAGGTTTAATATTTTTGGCCATGCTATATTATATTTGCTGAATGAAAATGATTTGAAGTACTTGTTTATATTTTTTAAATTTATTATTTAGGAAGAAATCTATAGAAAATAATCACCTGTTTAGAATATTCTGTGACCCTAATTAGGGATTCATCCCATCATCACACTGTTTAAAAAGAAGGCACAAAAGTGTTTAATCTGTCATATATAAGTCTTATAAAGATAAAACTGAATGATTTGGAATTTATCTGCTTATTTAATTACTTTTAGCTTTTTCTACTACTAAAACCAGCTAGCTAAAGCTCTTAGCTGTATGGACACATTTTGATATATAGGACAATATTATATTTTTGGCCAGTGTGTTCAAACAAAAACAGTACATTCTGAACTCATTACTATGCTGACAGATATTTTATTACTTGATTTTTAATGTCTTAAGCTGTATCTTCATTTATTTACTTTCTTCTACAGTTGAATAATTAACTTTTATTGAGAATTTTTAAGGAAAAACATTGTTATAAGAACCTCTCTGGTTAATCATTGAATACTTAGTCCACAAATAACTACTCATTTGGGCTACACTCGCAAATCAAGAATTATGTGCATGTACTCCAAAATTTCCAGGGTCCAGTGTTAAAAGCCTTTCTTGCTATGGATTATACATTCCTTAAGGATGACGCTTTCTCATTCCTTTCCTACTTAACTTTACAAAGCTCTTCACCTTCAAAATGATTACATGTCTTAAATGTTTTTCTCACATATCTAGATATTTATGTGAAATGAATAGCAATAAAGCATAGTGTAGACATAGATGTTGATTCGGACTTAAAAACTTTTTATTCTTTGGCTAACTCAATCATTGGTCCTATTCCTGGAGTCCTGGAGTATTTTGCCTCCATACAATATAGTCTTCAAGATGCTGGTTCAGATCTAGAAGGCTTCAGCCTCAACCTCCATACAATCTAGAATATTTAAGCCTAGAACTGGAAGGCTTCAAAATGAGTCACTCTTCCCATCTGATACTGACTTCTGCCTTATCTTCTGTCTCCCTCTGTATCTCTCCTCAGTCAGATTGCTTCTTGTTCTCTGTGTCTTGTCCTCTCTCTGCCTCTTATCCTCCATACTGCCTATCTTCCTCTCACTCATCTCAAGCACCACTTCCTGTTTGACACTGACTCCTGAGCTTTGCTTCCTGTCTACAAGCTCTGGAATCAAAGGTGTGTACCACCACAGCTTCTGAATACTGGAATCCAAGATGTGTGCCATCACTGCCTTCTGAATACTGGGATTAAAGGTGGTACCAAGATTCTTTTTACCCTGGAGCAGCCATGCTGCTGAATTAAAAGATCGACTATTCCTCTACAGCACAAGAAGTAATTTTCAGGTCTCACTGCCCATGTTTACAGGGTGGTTATACAGTGAGATTTCAGTACATCCATGTTGATGGATGTATAGTGAAGCATGACCTCTATTGCTAGAGCCCTTGCAAGAGTTAATTTCCATCTTCCTTTTCCTGTGTTCTGAGTTGCTAAAGCCTAGTTATGTATGGAGGTAGAGGGGAATCCCTGGGGCGGTGGGACCGGGGTTACTGGAGCTAATAGCTTGACACTGGTGTGATCTTTCCTGTGAGAAGCTGCCTGGCTCTGCACTTATCACATTCTGACAGAGGGAAGACTCCCCACAGCTGTCTTCATCAGCAACATCTTTTCAAAAATAATATTGTTTCAGCCACAAAGTTTTAAAAATGCTTAACTTTTTTCTTAGTTTGAACTTTTTGCCCTTTTCTTGCATCACATCTTTTAAAACAAATTTCCTGTCAAGTTATGGTTTACATTATATTCACTTTTAACAAGTGTCTAGGCCTGTGACTAATCCAGAGATAATTACAGTGCCAATCCTATTGACAAAATTGAAACATCGAAATGGAAAAGCCTACATTTCCACTCTCTTTTCCTAATAATATTAACCTGTCACTTCAGTGCTATATCAAAAATTCCCTGCCTTCCTTCCTTAAATCAAATTGCCTGAAGCCCTAAGAAATCACATTTTCATAAGCAACTTAGTCAGGCTACATCTACATGCCTCGGGAGTGAGATTACTTTATTGCTGCTATCCCAAACTTCTCTTATATGACATTAAAAACTTTGGAAACTGGCTTATATAGCTCCATATCCTGAAGATTTAGGAGTATTCCTAATTAGCTTCTCATGCTCTAGTTAACATGGAAACCAGTAGGCTTCCATTTCAAAGCACCGTAATGGAAATGGGCATGCTTCTTGTTTAAGAACCCCATGTTTGTATCTGCACAGTAATTCCACATGAACTTTCAGTATCACAGCAAACAGAGCAACTGAGAGAGCTATAAACATAGCTTTCAAAAGATGGAGAAAAGCATCCATGAAGCAATTTACACCTTGCTACCTAATTTGAATTTTAATAGGCAAATTTCTACAATAGTCACATGCTGGAAGGAAATATTGAGTGAAAAGAGTCACAGAAGATATTACCAGATAATTATCATAAAATTTAAAATGCATATTCAATTGTTCACATACAGTGCTTTAAAAAAATCAGAGCACCATAGGAAATGCTAAGGTTAGAGCAGAAATACTGAATCAAATGCAAGATACAAGTGTAAGTATCCGGATAAGAACTTTTCTTTGGCATTATATGGGGATACGCTCTCAATGATAAGGGTAAATGATACACCACTAAGCACCAAATCAAATGCAATAATGAAATGTTTGATAAAATGTGTGCTCTGTGGAGTGATTCCCTCTAAGTTACTAAGAGGAATCTAACAGAGGAAAAAAGAAGAAGTCAGAAGAGATAGGAGGGAGAAAAATAAACAACAAAACCATTTTGGAGCATACAATTAATGGTAGTGTCAGTCAATAACCTCAAATCTATGTAAGACCCTGTGAACATCTGTTAAATCATCCTGGCAATTGGTTGAACCACTATTAGCAGACATCAAAGTGCATAGAAAGAACGCAATGTTTAAACAAACCTGAAAGCAAATTAAAAGTCAACATTCTGTTTCTCACAATGAAGTTTGCCTGTGTGTTGGAACTATGCTACCATTACTATATTATACATGTAAGTGTATGTGTATATTTATATTTCAATGAAAAATATATTATTATATGCTTATGATAAATGTGGTATACTTTTAATTCATAGAAATTCTTTTATTTAGACACAACCTGTATTTTGATTTACTGTTTATGATTTAAAAAAAATTAATAACAGACTATGTGTAAAAACTTAAAGGTGGATCCCAGGAAATTACAGACTATTAGATTACAAACACTTGGAAGGATGTTCTATTTCATAAAGAAATGAAGGGGCTAGGGAGATGGACTAGAGAGTAAAAGCACTTGTTATGCAAGTAAAACTCAATTTTGAATTCCTAGAAGTCATATAAAAGATAAGCATGGCCATGCAATCCTATAACCCAGCACTGTAGGGGCAGAGATGTGCAGATCCTTGGAGCTGGCTGGTCAGCAGCATAGACAAAATGGTGAGCTTCAAGGGCAGAGATTCTGTTTGAAAAAAGTAAGATATGGAGAGATAAAGGAAAATACTCACTGTTCTCCTCCGACTTCCACTTAAATGTGTACCAGACAAGCATGCACCACATGCACATAAAGAAAGATAAACTGAAGAACAAAAGAATGGAAGGAAAGAGAAAGGAAGGAAGGAAAGAAGGAAGTTTGAAAGAAAAGAAAAAATATAGATCCACATACCTGACAGCATATTTTATCATTAATATTTCTAAAGATCAGAAAGTCAGATGATAATCAATAAACATAGTGATACTAAAATCATTTATACACCTTTTATTGGAAAATTAATTGGCATAGCCTTTTTAGTAGGTGGCTCATAGGCATCTACCAAAACTTAAGTGTATATCAACACTTTACCTAGCAATTTAACTCCTAGTAATTCATTATACAGATTCCTGTACATATATAAGCAAAGATTTACATTCAAGAATATGCCCTGTAATGAATTATAAATACGTAAAATAAACATACTAAATAACAGGTTAGAATGATATTTCAAGTTAAATGACTGAAACAGCATCATAAAAAACAATAATGGGAAAATGTTTATTGTGCATGTATTTATGTTTGAAAAACATAGGGATGGGAATAACACATGCTTGCTGTATAGATAGGCCTCTCCACATAACCATTCATACTAGGATGCTTATAATTACATAGAAAAATCATTGGAAAAATCAAGACATAACTACCCTTGTATCTGTGGGGTCCAAAATCTAGGAGTCCACAGAGTATATACCATTCCACTAAGATCATGATTATTAATTTCTGTACTAACCATGTAAAGACACGTTTTCCTCCATTTTTTCATTACTCTTTAAACAATGTAGCAGTATTATAATACTTCAATTTATAATGAGAATTTAAAGCACTTTTAATTCATGTTTTTTTAATCATCCCTTGACCATTATGACACAAGTGTTTATATAATATTATTTCTTCCCCAAAATTTCCTTCATTTTCCTCCTGTTCCCTCGCTTCCCTTCTCAAATTCTATATTTATTATTGTTACACACACACACACACACACACACACACACATGATAGATGGGTAGAATAGATACATGATAGATAGCTAGATTGATTGATTAATAGATGAGATAGTGACCTGAGTTTATTTAGTGCTTCTCATATACATGTTTAAGGCCGACAACATGGCACTAAATTTCCTACCAGGGGATTTATCTTTGAGAAAATTGATTGTCTCTCTCAGCAGTTATTATCCTTCTGTAGCTCTTCACCTGGAGGTGGGATCTTGTGAAATATCTGACCTCTACATTGGCATGTTAGCTTGGCTTGCCCTATAGAGCTTTTGTTTAAGAAACCATATCATTGACATTTCATGTGTGCAAAGCCCCACCATTTCCACTAATCCATGGCTTGCAGCAGGAACCCTGATCCTCTGGTTTTAGTAATCTATATATCCACTCTTCTGCAATGTTCCTTGGCCCTTAAGTGTAGAGTTAACATTGTAAATGTACCCTATTGAAATACTACCAAACATAAAGATTCATTGATTCATTCCTCCCCTTCACTACCTCATAACTTATGTTTCAGTATGAATTTAACTCAATTCAAGCTAAAACAGCTACTCTTCCTGATTCATGAGACTGCTGGACCTTCTTTATATTGGGAATAGTCTATGTGTTCTGATTTTAATGGCTCTGATTCAACCTGGAACTAAACCACCAGCTCTCCCAGGCCTCTTGCTTGCTAAGTTTATCCTATTGATCTTGGGACTTAATCTCCAGAAACAGAGAGATCAATTGCATAGAGTACAATTCTTTGTGTAAGTTTCTTGTTGGTTCTGCCTCTTTGGAGAAATGAGAATAACGTTGTAGCTGAGAGATTTTGTTATACTCTTATCACTTACTTGAAGACATTGCCTAGCACAATTAACCCCTTAAATGAAGTAAGGGAGGCAGTCATGATTTTCCAAAGTTTTGTCCATGACAAACCTAGGATTTAGCCCTTTGTCTAGGATCTATATAGAAGGGAAATATATTCTTCATATTTCTTCATGAGAAAAATAACATAATTTTAAACAAAATTATTGTTCCCCTCTTGCATGGTGTTCTCCATGCCTGGTGTAAGGGTTGTAAGTGTTATATTGCAGTTATTACAGATGTGTTTGACACTCCAAAGTCACTTATTCTCTGCATTTAACCTGTTGTGGACTCCTGTAATGGCCTGTGACTACTGAAATAAGAAGATTCTTTGATGAAGGGTGAGATCTACACTTACCTATATGTATAATGGTAAACATTTAGAATATGTTTATAAATTATATTGTTTGATTTTGTTATCTGCTAAGATTTCATATGGTGATCCTTTTCATTTTATGAATAATTTTCAAATATGGTTTGGAGTTTAGTAAGCTATAATCTCTTCTCAGAAGTAAGGAAGAGAATTAAAAACGCCTACCTCAAAGCCAGGCATTAAATGAGAAGAAAACTTTGAACTAACCTAAGCATCTTTGTGAGTTTTATTCTCCTTTACAAATGCTGCTGATTTTCTTCAGTTTCATTTTGCTGAAATCACACCAAATCTAATTTTGTTTTGTTTTGTATAACCATCATTTGTTCGGTTTTCTTCTGAGTCTCCCTACTATCTCATGAGCATGTTACTATTGTTTTACTTGGTCCTATTCACAATAGTGCTGTTTACATTTCTATACCATAAAACGGTAACCTCTATATAACCTGTATCTTTGAGCAGCATTCACTGGACATGGCACTCTGGTCTGAGAGTGCTTCAGAATGCTTCTAAAATAAGATCTGTTAGAGTTTTTAGCTTGTTTAGATTTTGTGTCATGATGTGTATTCAAAAAGATATTTTTAAAAAGCAGAATGCAGACTACCTCTGCAATGGTGAGTTTAAGCAGAAACAGTAGTTTGTGTAGATACATTATCATGTGATATTTCAGATCAATTCCAGAAAAAAAAAATTCGTGAAAGCTCATTTGAAAAGATTTATGACTCTCCTAGTTTATTATTTTACTATTGATTACTGAGTCATCTTTAGGCCATTGCCTTTCTAGCTGTAAGATGAAGAAGCATCTTGCTTTCCATTTTACCTTTTTCTTCATTCTCTGTAAATGAATGTTTCATTGTCATCATATTTCTATGTCCCGAACAGAGTGCAGAATACTGTGTTACATATTGGAAGAGAAAAGGTAGAAAGGAAAAAGATCTTTGACAATTTAACAAGATCTTGTCTCAGAAGACTGAGGTAAAACACAAGATTTTACAAAATATTTACCTAAGGAGCAGACATTATCTAATTAGCATATTAAAGAAACTCACATAAGAAAAAACAAAATTTTCAACTATATTCGGGTCATTATCCTGAAAGAAGTGGGTAAGAATTTTAGACTCTGTGTCTCTAAGATTGAAGCCTATCAAAACTGTACATCTTTAGACTACTCTTTTTTTTTACTTATGCACAATTGTCTTTTCAGTCTCTAAAACTAAATAGGTAGTTGGTAAGACTGTGACTTAAGAAATGAAGCACATATCTAAAGTTAATAATCTAACTCTCCCCTCAAGAAAAGTCTAGCGAAATATAGAAATAATATGTACAAACAAGATATTCTTTGATGTCTCATATTAATATAGTAAAATATTTATAGTCAGTGAAACAATATTGAAAAGCATTGTAACCTAAAGTGTATATTTTATTTTGATTTGCTCAACTTTCATTTGCAAATGTTCCTATACTCCAGAATGTCCTTATATCTATTTGTCATATGTCTTAATAGATTCTTAGATTTTTATGATCTTGTACATTTAAGGCATAATGACCATATATTTCATAGAAAGCCTATGTTGAGGATTGTCTGATTTTTCTCTCAGCATTAATCTGTGTTTATAGATTACAGACAGATGTGAAGTATTATTTTTCTTGCATCATATTAAGTGTGCACACTCACTGTCAAGTTTGGGGGAGGGAGTAAAAAAAGAACATTTGGCTGAGTCTGGAGAATAGGTCTCTGCTATCTAGAGCACATGCTGCTTTGCATTTGTAACCATAGTCCAGTTCCCAGCTTGCACATCAGGCAGCTCACATGACTAGTAACTCCAGCTCCAGTGGATTCAACATCTTTCTCTGGCCTTAGAGGGCACTTGCACTGCACTTACATGTGAATGCATGTACACAGGTGCACATGTTTACATATAAATAAAATTAAAACAAATTCTTTTAAAAAGCAAAGAGACACAAAAACTGAGGTCAGTCTGAGGTAAGTGCTATGTTAACAAGGTTACTGTGATAGCCAGGTGTGGCCTTAGGGTCCTTTAGTACAGAATCTGGATAGTCTGTCTACAGAAATTATCATCATGACTTTACACCTGAAATCTCACAAAAAAGCAATATGATCCTGATCACTCATATTTTTTCTTGAAGACTGTTACTTTCTTTTGGTAGATATGGATGTAATTATGTTATATTCCTCTGTGTATATGCTATTATTAGGTACTTAATAGTATGCATTCACTTATTCAACAAACATTTTCAGATATGTTAAATTCGTAAGATATACACAATATCTCTGAAGTTATTCATCCTACATACCTACTAAATTAGATCACTTGACTATTTTCCTATCCTCAGCTAGCATAACTGCCTTGCTGATTCTGCCCTTTTATTAATAATTCAACACCCCCTCTGAGATCATACAACATTTTTCTTTCTGCTTCTGGCTTATTCCACCCATCACAGTGTCCTCTAAGATTGTTCATACTGTGACAAGTACAGAATAGCATTTCATGTGTATATGTACTATGCTTTCTTTATCTATTTGACCATCCATAGATATTTAGTTCTCTTGGCTTTTATAAGTAATATTAGAATAAACAAAAAACGGTGATTATATTTTCTTTGGGTACATGGGTGCATGCCCAGAAGAACTAACACTGGATTATTTTATTGATCTTTCTAAATAAATCTCCTGATTATTTTCCATGATTGTACAAATCTGTAATCCTGCCAACAGTACAAAATAGTACATTTTTCTAAACATTCTCCAAAATCATTTGGAATCTATGTTTTCTCTCTGATAATAGCTATCCTAGTGGTTTGAGGAACATCTCACAATTATTTTCTTTTCATTTCCTGGTTGATTATTTCAGGTTTCTATGCTCATTGACTTGTGTTATATCTTCCATGTAGCAATGTCTAGGCCTTTTTTGCCTAATTTTTAATTGGGTTATCTGTTTTTACCTTATGGAGTTGCAGGAATCCTTTATTAAATTTGCATATTAGTTCATTATGATACAGATTTTTAAAATAGTTCAGAATAGGCAATAGGTACTTTTCAATAGCAGCACCCTGGCTCCTTTGATACACAGAATCTTTTAGCTTTCTAAGTTCCATTTGTTTGTGTGTGTGTGTGTGTGTGTGTGTGTGTCTTTTATAGCCTCAGGTTTTGTTGTGATATTCAAAATTTCAGCTCTAAAGTCTGTATCCAGGAACATTTTCCTTGTATCCTTTTCTAGGAGTTTTATATTTTTGGGTCTTATATTTGTGTGTCTTTTATTTGTTGGGATATACATATATTATCAGAAAATGAATTTTTTTGGCATCCAAAAATCCAGTTTTCTCACACTCATCTAGTAAAGAGACTATTATTTTACTACTGTGATTGCTTGATAACCTTGTCAGAAACTAATTGACCATGTATTCTTAGATGTATTTCTGCCCTCTGTGTTGCCACACTGGCTCTGTTTTATTGATAGTCTATGTGAATTTTCTCTTCTTCATTTTATTTTTTTTTCCTTCTGATGTTTATTAAGTTCTTTATTCCAATGATTTTTGAGTTTGGCTTTTTTATAGTTCCTTGAAGCACATTAAATTATTTTTGGGTATACTTCATCATATTACTATATATAGTTATTAATATCTGTTGTCCCATCACCATTTGCAAAGTTGAATGATCACTGTTATTAATGTTTAGAGACTGTAAAAATCTTGTGTTTATTTTCAATTTCTTCTTTAATGTAGCAGTTATTTTAAAATCTTACTGTTGAACTTAGGCATACTAATTTTCTGAGATTCTTATTGTTATTGAATATGTAATCATTGTCTAAAAGAATAACACACATACTATTTAAGTCTTGTTATTCCTGCTAAAAACATGCTATGTATCTCATTGTGTGTTCTTATTATATGGAAAACACTTTATTTCTCCATCTCTGATAGATATCACTTCTGATATTGTAGTAGTTAGCTGCTGTGGTGGCTCACCAAAGAAGACAAGGAGGCATTCTCATACATGCAAACTCTGCCAAACCTCAGCAGAGAAAATCACAATCTTGGCCAATGCCATACTCCCAGTGGGACTCTGCGGGTTTCAGCTCAGGTGTTTTTATTCTTTCATAACTCCTCAGGTATTCTACTGAGAGCACATGCAAATCATTAGCAATTAAACAACCCCCACAGACATCCAACACCTGCAAATAATACAAAATGCCGTAGACATCTCCTCACCCAATAGTGAATAAAACAATTATTTTATATATAACTAAAAATAAACTTCTGCAACAGGATATACTCTTTGGGGCTGGTGGGTTGGTTTTTTTTTTTAATCACTTTGAACATGTCATCCCATCATTTGGTGGCCTGTAATGTTGAATGCTCATGATATTCTGATGAGGAAACTGCCTCGCGTGCATCCTCATCTTTACGAATGCCTTATTTTCTCCTTCTCTATTTCCACTTTTATCATTCTTCTATATTCTTTAAATTTTAACAATTTGATTGCAATTTTATCATCTTATCTGTAGATAACTCTTGTTCGAAGACTCTGAGTGTGTGTGTATAAAGTTTATTGGCCTCATGTTTACAAGAAAGACATTTCTGGGAAAGACTAACCTAGAGTTGGGTCTTTATTTTAGCAGCATGTGGTGTCTCTGGTTCTATCTGAAAACAGCACTGTGCTTCCCATTTTCAAAAGAAATAAAACTATCATAAATTTCCTGTGGATGAACAAAATACATCAAGTGGCTAAAAGAATTTTGAGAGAGAACAAAGACTGAGCATACGAATGTGTTTTGTGACACTAGTGATGGGGACACATGATAAGCTTTTTACTTAATCTAGATATGAAGCCAATGACAAAAGTGTAGACACCACTAATGTCCAACCTGGTAAACATTTTATTAGATTCCCTAGGATTGTGAGTGACGGTTCGCTTACAAAGGCAGAAATGTTTCAAATACAGCTCCACCACCACAAAAACTAGAACTCTGCAGAATACAGCAAAACCTGCAGGCAGCCCAAACATTGGAAAACTTCCTGTCCATGTAGTTTAATTGGTCTAGGCATTTAAACTGATATATTTCTAATTCCTTGAAGTCATAACTGTTGTGAATTGGCCGAGCTCCCTCCCTGGAGCTCACCCATCCCCCATGCTCCTGACACTCCCCACCCTTAACCAGGTACCTCCTCTGTCCTGAAAATCAGTCCCATATAATCCCAGTGAGCTCCGAGTTCCTCCTCTTTGGATCTCTCTCTCTCTCTCTCTCTCTCTCTCTCTCTCCCCTTTCTTTGGACCCCTCTCTGGTTCTCTCTCTCTCCCTCTCCCCCTCCCCCCTCTCTCTTTCTTCTTCCCTCCCCACTGAAGCAGACATTTCGTGTCTCACCCCACCCCAATAAACCTCTTGTGTGAGACCCTGTTGCTTGGTGTTGTGCACTTTTCTTTCATCGGTGCCCTCTCTAAGGCAGTTTCTCCTGATGTCTCTGATCCCTTCTGGGATCTGAGCTACACCAGGAAACTACCTGTCTGCTGCACCTGCACAGGCTCACCTTTCACCTGACAGATCGCTGAGCTCCACATGCAGCACTGGCCAACTGGTAATTTTCCCCTCTAGGTCGGTGTAAATGGTCCTCTGAGTCTGAGGAAGTGAGCCTTGATCATCTGGCACTCCTCTGATATTCTTGGGGATGGAGGTACCCCCAGCCATGGCATTTAAGACTATGGTTGGCCCTTCTCACCTACCATTCTCCCAGGTTCGTTCACTGGAGCAGGAGACCTCTCTTAGCCCAGTTTCCTCTTTCTCCTTGTGGAAAGTCCTGGCGCCAGGCGAACTGGGCCTCGTTGTGACCTCATGCCTAGCTATGATGACAACTAAGACATTGCAAGTCTCTCTCATGGTTCATCCTAAGCTTAGGGAATATGGCCCTGAGCCGAACTGTCTCCTATCCATGGGACCAAGCTGTCTATACCGTCTGACACCCTCTTGGAATGTCTCTTAGAAAACTTCTATTCCCTTCACTTAGCGCCCGATTTGAAGGCCTCTAAACATACTAGACTTTCCACAAAAATTTGGCCTCAATATCCCTCAGAAAATCAGTCTAAATGACCATGTAATGGCACTTTGGATCCCAATATTGTTTGGGTTCGGTTTAACTTCTGCCAGCGGTTCAGCAAGTGGAAAGAGGCTCCCTACGTACAAGTATTTTCTTACCTATGTTCTAACTCCTCCCTCTGCTCTTCTTATTCACCTACCTAAGTCCTCCTAGCTATTAAGTCCAAACCAGATGACTCTTTCACTCTCTTTGGCCCCGCCTGTGAGCTGCCCCCTTACCACACTCAATCCCAGGGACCCCCCATCCCCTATTTCCTACCCACGGTAATGAGGCTATACTATAACTCCTAGCTGGCTGCTCCAAACCTCTTCCTCCTGCCACTATTCAGCCAGCTGGCCCTTGGATAGTAATCTTCTAAAATGAACAAAAAACCCATACAGTCCTGTTTTTCTCTCTCCCTTAAAATCTTTCTCTTTCCTTTTGTTCTAATCTAACTTTAACACTTTTCCTAAGCTATTTTTATGATTCTAACACCACCCATGAGGATCAATGCTATCTTGACTTTTCCAACCTAATAAAAAATACAAAAACAAAAAGGCCACGTGCTCTTAATGCAAGAATCAACAGAAGGTTTGGATTGATTGTAATTACTGTTTCTCTCTTTAAGTGAAAGGGTATTTTACTTTTGATATTATAGGGACACAGCTGAGAGATTTTATATTTTGAGAGTAAATGGTGAAATTAATATTCTTAAAGAAATAATGTGCTTTTAATATAAGAATCAACAAATGATAGATCTTATCGAATTGTGATTACTATTTCTCTCTTTAAATAAAAGGGTATTTTGCTTTTGATACTATAGAAACACAGCTGAGAGATTTTAGATTTTAAGAGTAAATAGTGAAATTAATATTCTTAAAAATTAACAACTTTTAGATTTATAAAACTATGGGACATCAACTTTTAGATTTATAAAACTATGGGACATTTTAAATCTATAAACTTTTTAAACTGTTTAATATTATGATGCATTTATTATTCTCTTCCCACTTTTAAGGTCAGCCTTAAAAATATGTTTATAGCTGCCTATGCTTTTACTAATTCTGTCCAACATCCAGCTTCTATAAAATTATATGATAAAAAACAGATATGTTTGATAAATAAGGCTTACAAATTCCTGGAGTCTATTCAGGTTATAATCTGAGTCATACAACAAACTGTTCTATGATTGTACACTATTAGTGATATTAAATTGATATTATTATCTATAACATCCTAATTCTATCCTTTAGAAGACTATATGCTATTTAATATATAATTGCTAGATAGTTGATACACGTTCTATCACATGCTTAATAAATGATTGATATGGGACATTTAATATGTATTATTATATTATTATATTATATTATAATATATACATATACATATTATATATATATATATATATGTATTATTAAATGTTATTTAATTGATATTATAGTTATTGGTTAAACTATATAGTTAATAATGATTATTATTCATTAATAATGATTAATCAATATAATTTATAATTGATTATATATACTTATAATCATACAGAGTACTAAGATCTTTTAATGTGTTCAGACACTGACATATACCTATAATACCGAGTGCTAAGATTCTTTAATGTGTTCAAATATATACTTATAATTATGCAGAGTGCTGATACAATTAATTCCAAAAATAAGTTGTATTTGGCCTCTTGTGATATATATATATATAATATATAATATATATAATAGTCATGCTGACTAATTCCAAAAGTAAACTTCATTTGGCTCCCTATGTATGTTTTTAGTTTTAAGTCCAAAACAAGGAACTAAAAGCTGCTATATGCTTAATATTATAGATATACTTAGTATATTATACATATACTCAAGAGATAGATTGTAGTCCTCAAATCTTCCAGAGATCTGCTGAATATGACATTTAAATGTTTAAACTTATCACATTAAACAGTGGTCATTCCTAATGGTAACCCTCGAGGTCTCCAAGAAGTTAACGGGGCTTTACAATGAAGAATCCACCTGGATCCCACTGGGCGAAACTGCCCTAGGCCTCACCTGCTACCATGCTCTCCACTAACTGTGGACACATTTGGGTTAGCTGCTTTACTCTGCCTAGCCAAGGTAAGACAAGTTTCCCCTAGTTCCTTCCCACAGGAAAAAACATATCAGACCTGGGCAGCCAGAGGCCGATACTATTCTGTCTAACAGCTGGAGATCAAATAGTATTCTGCTCCTACACATCAGATGACGTCTTCCCCCAGCAAACCAGAAGAGCCTCAGGAGACTGCTAGGTGATGGATCTCTGTCATTTTTAATTAATACACAGACATCTAGATTCTATAATTTATCCTTCCTCAGATCTCTGATGGCTTAAAGACTAACTATAGCTTTAGGAGTAGCAAACATTTACCAGCTCCATGATCAGATAAAAGTCTATACAAGTTCTAAAGATTAAAAAAAGAGATATATAGATACAATTTATAAAAGGTATTAAGATACATAAATGATTGGTTATATTTGGATATTAAAGGTCATGGTTAACATTGACAAAACTCTGGATAAGTGTTTTTAGTGTTTCTGATAAACTGGTATCACGATTACAGGATTTTAAATTTCCTTTAGTTGTTTGTCTTCAAAATATAGACTTGGGGATGCTTTTCACCAGGCTATAATGTTTGTGTCCAGTTTGTATACTCAACACTCTAAATGCACAAAATGCTCATGATTCTGTCCCAGGGTCATGGCTTTTGATGACTCAAAGGTATGGATCTGCTCCATTTATAAATCTGTTCCAACTGTTTTATTAGCTGCTTGCCCTATAATATGTATTTCAGTACATGACATCTGCTATGACTTGAAGGTATGTGTCAACACTTCAGTACAAATGATAGTGGCAACCTAAAGTTGCTCTCTTTTTATAAATTTAAATTTCTTGTGAGCTTCAGGAAGTCAACGTGGATCCATCTCCCACAGGTCAGACTCCAGACTTAAGTCTCTATCTGCTCACTCATGAGAGTATGATTTATCTCTCTTCCCTGGACTTGGGAACCCTTCCCCTCCCCACTGCCAAGACTATGGACAAAAAGTCCAAATGTAAGATTTTCCTTTAAGTCGCCTGAACATAACCTCTGTTCCAAGCATATGTTTCAACAGATTTCTCTTCGGGTGACTGACACTGCCCAAAATCAGCTCTGCGCTCCAAATAGCTACAAGCGATGGACTTGCTGAGAACTGATACAGACTAGACCAGTTCAGCAGATGCCACACCTACTCCTGTCCACTGAGCTGGATCAGTGAACCAGATGCTTCTGAGGAATACCCCATTGCCAGATCCCCTCCCCTACTTTTGACTAAATTATCAACCTTCTGGGGCCCTCACTACTACTACAACCCAATTTCAGCAGGAAGTAGTCTAAGAGAACAACATGCAATTCCCTCATTTAGTCAAAAGATGACCCTTTTAGTCAAAAGAAAACTCCCTGACATTGGGGATATTACTTGTGTAATGCCTATTGATGTACCAAAAGGGGTAGTTATTTAAGAGCCAAATAGACCTAGATCTATCAACAGATCAATCCATTAGCTCAGATGGTTCTGTCTAATGTCAACCATCAAAGGGCTACATCACTATTGCCCTAACTGGATACAATAAATTGCCCACTCCTGATTTTTTTGTCTAGCCACAGAGCAAGCCAAACAGCTTGTCCCCATTCCTATCTTAACAGTCAGGCTCATGTTGTGAATTGGCCAGAGCTCCCTTCCTGGAGCTCGCCCATCCCCCATGCTCCTGACACTCCCCACCCTCTGGCCTGGTACTGCCCCTGTCCTGCATCATCAGTCCCATATAATCCCAGTGAACTTTGAGCTCCTCCTCTTTGGATCTCTCTCTCTCTCTCTCTCTCTCTCTCTCTCTCTCTCTCTCTCTTTGCACCTCTTCCTCTGTGGTCTCTCTCCCTCTCCCCCCTCCTCTCTTTCTTCTTTCCTCCACTCAGAAGCAGACACTTCATGTCTCACCCCACCCCAATAAACCTCTTGCATGAGACCCTGTTGCATGGTATTGTGCACTTTTCTTTCAATAACATTAAATTATTTTTGGGTCTGTTTCCAATAAATATATGAAGATATTCTGGAGTCTATAAATCTAGTAAAAAGCAGTAAAATATGATTAAAATACAGACTTTCGGTAATAAAATTTTAATATTGCTTCACTAACTATAAAACATATACTATATTAATATAGATGTCAAACAACACCTTGTTTCTACATATTGTTTCTATGTTTTGCTAGATTTTTTCCTAAGTTCTTGAGGGATGTATTAGATTATTGACTTTAGATATGTCAATCTTTTAAACATGTTCTCTGTAACATCTTAGATCTATAGAAAAGTTGGGAAGACACTGAAGAAGACTCCAAGATAGGAATGAGGAATCATTTCCCAACAGCACCTATGAATCTAGGTTGCTAAAATACTAACTCCAAGGACAGAAATAATCTCAAATGGTATTTGAAGGTGATTCAAACACAGTTGGGGAAAGAGTTAAATAGAAAGTCAAAGGATTACAATTTATGGGACATCAACCAGTAATTTTCTGATTTCAGCACCTTTGCCATTTCTGGCAAAAATAAAAATAATTGGGAAAGTGATTGAAGCATCTAGGTCTGCCAAGTTTGGATCAGGCCACTGGCTAAAATGACGAGGGACTTGAACAAAAGATATTCACAAAGGTTTGTATTTAGTTTGAATGTCATGCTGGGTGCAGAACAATGATTATTATACACAACTACAAGAGAAAATAAAGACATAAGGTGAGAGAGCTTTAACTAAAAATTGAAGTTCTGTCTGTGTATCAATATGACTAGACACTGGAGAACTCAATGCAAAATGGTTTTTGTAGCTTGATAACCAGGGATTTTCTTCCCTTGTATCAGATGGTGACAAATATCAAAGCCTGCTCATTATTACATTTGGTTAATTTTAGTTTAAATGTTTGTAGCAATTCAGATATTCATGGTTTCAACATACTAACTAGCACAAAATGTTTACAGTAAATTCTACTATCACAGCTTTATGTCTGTTCTAGTTTCTTTCTGATATTGTGATATAACCCACTGACAAAAATATCTTCAAGGAAGAAAGTGTTATTTGGTTACAAGTCCAGGTTATATCAGCACATGAAATTTCAGTAAAAAATTCAGAAAAAAAACAAAAAAAAATAGGAAAAAAAGAAACAAACAAATCCAAACCAGTTGATTCTCCAGCTACTGCTGCTGCTGGAATAAACACCCCTTTGTTTCTGAGCACAAGGTATGTGAGTCTTATCTGCATTCTTGCAAATGAAGTGAGGCATTTTGTTACATTAAGTGTATAGTCAAAGCTCAGATTTTTTATGCTTTGTTATAGTAAAGAAGTGTATTTATTTCTGAATTTTGGGGGTGTTTTCTTAGACTTTTTTTGACTAAATGTTTTTGTACTGTTTATTTAGCTTTCTGGCATACTGTTATATTTTTCCTTGTCAATGGATTGGATTGTTCCTTTTAGTATTCTTTGTTTGGAAGGCCTAGAGATCATAAATTCTCTTAGTTCATTTTTTATTATGGAAATGTTATATTTATGCTTTAATAGATAGTTTTGCTGAGTATAATATTCTGGGTTAGCAGCTTCACAATTTGGGAAACATTTTTCCATTCCCTTCTGGTTCTAAATATTCTGTTGAACAATCAGGTGTTACACTGGTGAGTTAACCTTCATCCTGACCCTTTTTATTGTAACTTTCAATACTTTCTTTTGTGTGTGCTTTTGGTGTCTTAGGTATTTGTCAAAATGAATTTCATTTCTTGCCCCATGTGTTTGGTGTTTTATAGACATATGTGTGAGAAGAAAGAAGAAAGGGAAATGCTGAAGGTAAGAGGATTAAGCAAGGATGTGGCAGGATTATAGAGGAGACTAGCAATATTGAGTGGATTAACCAAAACTATAATTATCTGAAAAGTCTTATGGAAAGTAACCATCTAACTTCATAATTTAAACCTATAAACCAAGAAGAATCTGAATAGACATATCCACCTAGCTGGACTACAAGGATTATTGAATGAAAATCACAGTGAAAGGCATTGGATATCTCTAGAACTCATTAGTCAGGGAGATCCCAGCATTATCTAAAATAACACAGGCCATTGCCGTTGCCCTTGTATGTATCCTCCACAACTGCATAAAGCCCTATTGCTGAAGATACCATGTATATTAGCTTCAAGACATAGAAAAATCAGTCTCATACTGATGAAGACATTTTCTTCCTGGTGGCCAGTTCTGATAATGTTAGCTTTTGATAGCATGTGTTATGTAGGATGTTTTTGATAGCATGTGCTTTGTAGGGGAGAAAACACATATGCTAGACTCTTCATTCTGTAATATTGACCTGCCAGGCAATGGCGAAATCATGACATCATTAGAAGAGTACCTAACTGGTTTCTGCTTAGATATGAGGACTGCTCCACAGTGAGAGAAATTTTATCCTTGGTTCTGTAAACTAGTCAAAAAGCCCCTGGCTGGTGACCTTACAGGACACAGAATAGAATCTGTTATTGTCCTATCACTAAATGGTCATGCTATAAAATTGCCTTTAAATATTTATGATTATACCTTCACATTGGGACTACTCTTAGCCTTGGTGAGAGGAGCTTCTTTTGGAAGTTGGAAGCAGTCAATGGAGAGATTCATAACTGGTCACACTGCTTACAACATGAAATGGAATTATCAGTCTTAAACATGACATCCATAGAAACTCAGCCACCCTAGCAAGCTTCAGGGAATATCATAGAATGAAAGGCAAAAGAGATGGGGAAAGACACTTTATACTCATCAAAGGAAAAATCTACCAAGACAACATTTCAATTCTAAACATCTAATCACCCAGCACAAGGGCTCCCAAGTTTATAAAAGAAACATTGCTAAAGCTTAAAACACACATTGACCCTGCACATACACTGATAGTGGGAGATTTCAATATGCCACTCTCAGCAATGGGCAAGTCAACCAGACAAAACTAAACAGAGAAACACTGGAACTAACAGATGATGTAAACCAGATGGACCTAACAGATATATACAAAACATTTTATCCATACACAAAAGAATATACCTTTCTTTTACCACCTCATGGAACCTTCTCTAAAATCAAGCATATATTAGGACTCTAAGGAAGTCTCAATAGATACAGGAAAGTTGACATAACCCCCTGTATCCTATCAGACCACCATGGATTAAAGTTGGATTTCAACAACAACTTTTCAGTTAACCTGCAAACTCATGGAAACTGAATAACTCCCTACTGACTGATGAATGGGTCAAGACAGAAATAAAGAGAGAGATTAAAGATTTTCTAGAATTTAATGGAAATGAATCCATGATATACCCAAACATATGGGACACAATGAAAGCAGTGCTAAGAGGAATATTCATAGCACAAAGTGCTTACCAAAAAGGAGTGAAGCGTACTAGCAAATTAGCAGCACATCTGAAAGCTCTAGAATAAAAAGGAATAAGCACACCCAAGAGGAGTAGACAGCAAGCAATAATCAAACTGAGGACTAAAGTCAATAAAACAGAAACAAAGAGAACAATTCAAAGAATCAATGAAACAAAGAGTTGGTTCTTTGAGAAAATCTACAAGATAAATAAATCCTTATCCAGACTAATAAAAATACAGAGAGAGAATATCCAAATCAACAAAATTAGAATTGAAAAGGAATATATAGCTACAGATATCTGGTAAATCCAAAAAATCATTAGATCATATTTTAAAAAATTATACTCGACAAAATAGGAAAATATAAAAGAAATGAACAATTTTCTAGATAGATATGACCTACCAACGTTAAATCAAGATCAGATAGATAATTTAAATAGACTTATAACCTCCAAGGAAATAGAAGCAGTCATTAAAAGTCTCCCTACCAAAAACAGCCCAGGGCCAGATGACTTTACTGAAGAATTCTATCAGACATTCCAAGATGAGTTAATGCTAATACTCTTCAAATTATTCCACAAAATAGAAGCAAAAGGAACACTGCCGAACTCATTCTATGAGGCACCAATCACCTAGATACCCAAACCAGACAAAGATTCAACAAAGAAAGAGAATTACAGACCAATCTCCCTCATGAACATAGATGCAAAAATACTCAATAAAATACTCATAATCTGAATACAAGAGCACACCAAAAAGACCATCCACCAAGATCAAGTAGGCTACATCCCAGAGATGGAGGGATGATTCAACATACGAAAATCAACCAGTGCAATCCACCACATAAAAAAACAAAAACAAAAACAAAAAAAAAAAGAAAAACTAAAAGAAAGAAAAAAAATGATCCACATGATCATCTCACTAGATGCTGAGAAAGTTTTTGACAAAATCCAACACCTCTTCAGGATAAAAGTCTTGGAGAGATTAGGGATACAAAGGGCGTACCTAAATTTTATAAAGGCAATTTATAGCAAGCCCACATCAAGTTAAATAGAGAGAAGCTCAAAGCAATTCCACTAAAATCAGTAACAAGACCAAGTTGTCCCCTCTTACCATACCTGTTTAATATAGTACTTGAAGTCCTAGCTAGAGCAATAAGGCAATTAAAGGAGATCAAGGGGATATAAATTGGAAATAAAGAAGTCAAAGTATCCATATTTGCAGATATGATAGTTTATATAAGTGACTCCAAAAATTCTACCAGGGAACTTCTACAGCTGATAAATAACTTCAGTGAAGTGGCTGGCTTCAAGATCAACTCAAAAAATCAGTACCTCTCCTGTATACAAATAACAAATGGACTGAGAAAGAAATCAAGGAAACAACTCTCTTTGCAATAACCACAAATAACATAAAATATCTTGGGGTGGCTCTAACCAAACGAGTAAGTCTGACAAAAACTTTAAGTCTTTGAAGAGAGAAATTGAAGATCTTAGAAGATGGAAAAATCTCCCATCCCATGCTCATGGATTCATAGGATCAACATAGTAAAAATGGCCATCTTACCAAAAGCAATCAACAGATTCAATACCATCTCTATCAAAATCCCAACAAAACTCTTTACAGACATTGAAAGGACAATACTCAGCTTCATATGGAAAACAAAAAGCAGACAAATAAACAAAAAACCCAACTACCTCTGAAGGGTATCACTATTCCTGATCTCAATCTATACTACAGAACTATAGTAATAAAAACCACATGGTAATGGCATAAAAACAGATATGTTGATCAATGGAACCGAATTGAAGAACCAGACAAAAATCTACGTAATTATGGACACCTGATCTTTGATAAGGAAGCCAGAAATATACAATGGAACAAAGAAAGCATCTTTAATAAATGGTTCTGGTCTAAGAGGAAAATCCAAATTGATCCATATCTATTACCACACACAAAACTGAAGTACAAGTGGATCAAAGACCTCAACCTAAAATCAGACACACTGAACATGATAGAAGACAAAATGGAGAAGAGCCTTGAATGCATTGGCATAGGTGACAACTTTCTGCATGGAACACCAATAACTCCGGGAGTAATGTTAATTATTAATGAATGGAACATTATGAAACTGAAAAGTTTCTGTAAGGCAAAGGACACTGTCAACAAGACAAAACAGCAGCCTACAAAATGGGAAAATATTATCATCTCCACTTCCTCCAGAAGGCTAATATTCAAAATATATAAAGAACTCAAGAAACTAGACATCAAGAAAGCAAACAATCCAATTAAAACATGGGGAATAGATCTACACAAAGAATTCCCAAAATGCTGAGAAACACCTGAAAAAATGTTTGACATCCTTAGCCATTAGGAAAAGGCAAATCAAAACCACTTTGAGATTCCATCTTACACCCATCAGAATGATTAACATCAATAACACAAAGCACAACTAATGCCAGCAAGGATGTGGAGCAATAAGAACATTCCATCATGATGGTGGGAATGCAAACTTATACAGTCACTGTGGAAATCAGTATGACAATTCCTTAGGAACTCAACCTAACTCAGGACCCAACTATAACCACTCCTGGGCATATACCCCAAATACACTCCATCCTACCAGGAAGACACTGGCTCAAATATGTTCATAGCCACTTTATTCATAATAGACAGAAATTGGAAACAACCTAGATGCCCCTAAACTATGGAATGAATAAAGAAATTATGACATATTTACACAATGGAGTATTACTCTCAGCTATTAAAAAAATGACTACATGACTTACATGGAAATAGAAAAATTAAAATCAACCTGAGTGAGATAAACTAGTCATAGAAAGAAAAACATGGTATATACTGACTTATACATGCATACTAACTGCTAAGCAAAGAAGAAAGGTACTAGTATCCACATACATAGAAAAACCATGCAACAAGAAGAGACACAGTTGGAACACAGGGATTTCCATGGTAGGATGGAAACTGAACAGAGTATGTAGGTGGGGTGGAAGAGGATATGAATGGGAGCAGAGGGGAGCAGGAGGAGAAGAAGAAGTGAATGTGAAAATATATAGAGAGATGATAAGAACTGGGATAAAATTAGATGGCAATCACAAGACCTAACACAGTAGTAACGAACAGGTATCTATTGAGGGAGAGTCTAATAAGGATCCCTAGTAATCAGGGATAGGGGCCTGAACAGGCCATCTCCTGTGGCCAGGCATGTTTTCCAATGGTGAGACTGGGACATCATCCTACCCACAAACCCCTGACTTATGGCCCATCCACCCTGCAAGATCCTCATTGACAATGGAAAGACAGAATTCCATGGCAAAGGAGGGAAACCCTGCCTGAAACTGCAGAACAAGACAGGAACTAGAGACTGGATCACATGGATACTATTTGTAATGATGTCATGCTCTGCTCATAGAGCGGTACCTAACCCAGTCTTCACCATAGAGGCCCTCTCCAAGAGCTAAGAGGAGCATCTGGAGAGACCCAGGGCCAAGTGTCATGAAGAGATCAGGAAAGCCTTTGGAAGACATAGGGGAGAAATGTCAGAAACAGAAGGCCTGAGGACACCAGGAGAACAAGCCCCACATTGTCAACTGACTAGCACTCTTAGGGACCCACAAAGACTTAAGCCATAGACACGAAACCTGTAGGATTCCCTAAATACATCACATGCCTGTCTATATTGATGTCCTTGAAAAACTCATACAGGCCAGAGTGGGGGTGTCTGACAATTTTACTGGCCTTGAGACCCCTTTTCACCTGCCTGATTGGCTGGCTCATCCTTGACACAGGGATTGGTGCCTAGCTTTGTTCCATCCCTCTATGGCTATGCCATGCCCTGACTGTGCTGTAACTCTGGGGGGACTTTCTTTTCTGGGGAGAAGGGAAGATGATTGTGGGTGGTGATGGAGTAGATCTGGAGGAGCTGGGGAGAGCTGGGATGTGGAAGGAGGGGAGAAGGGTGACCTAGATGTATTCTATACATTGTATGAGAGAAGAAAAATTAAAATAAAAACAATTATAAATAACTGCATAAAATATAAAACAGTCATCCCATTTCTGCTTTTATATGAAAGGGTATGAAACTACTTTCTAGTCTAGACATCTATACTGCCTTGTCTATAAAGCATTATTCCCAACAGGAAATGAGAAAAGAATCCTAAGTAATAAACTCTATTAGTACATCCAGTCAGTAATGAAAAAGACAGACCATACAAATAGAAATGTACTGATGCAGTAATGTGGGCTACTGGATAAAGGCCAATGCACTGCTTCAAGAAAATGTATAAAGTTCAAAGAACTAGATGTGCTACTGGGCCAGAAAGATGCACACTGGTTATAGGATTTTAAATAACCACATGATCAGAATTCCTATCATTAATTAGGTTTTATATTAAAAAAATCTATAAAGAGAAAAGTAGGTCTTTTTGAAATTTATTTTAAGATATAGTGTGAATAAAGCATAAATTGTAATTAAATTATATGATAATTTTTCCCCAATTCCTTCATGATCATCCATCAATGTTATATCGGTGCCTTTACTTAATGTCTTCTTTATGTGGTATAGGGGATCAAACCATGTGATCATAGAACAGACAAGCATGAACAAGCTCTGTCAGCAACAGAGTAGGGTGAGTTTATAAATCACAAAAATGTACTTTTGAAAGACATTCAAAAAATTATTATATCAGCTATTTTTCAATGTCCAGAGACAAACTGATAATATATATTTACATATTATATATGTTATATATCATATATATTGTATGTATGTATATATATGTTATGCACATATCTATATATGTATATGTACATATATATGTATATGCAGAAAGACATGAGAGAATAAGCATAAAATATAAAATGCCTTTGTATCAGGCTTTCCTTATATTTACAAATAGGATTACTCAAGAAAGAAGCATTAAAACACTCCCTATAACATACACTTCAAATTGACTTGACTGATCCTCTCTATTAGACACTAAAATGCAAGAACAAAAAACAAAACAAAACAAAAAAACCTTGTGCATGAATATGTAGCTACCACAAGAGAAAGGGTAATAGATTCACTTATGCACATATTTGTAATGACTAAAATTGACCTAACTTCAGCTACTGCCAAATATCTTACATTTTACAACTGGTTAGAGACAGAAACAAAGGTGTTTATTAGGTGACTGCAATGGAAAGCCTTAGATCTGAAAAGAGTTTGCAATTCCCTTGAAAATAATCAGCACATAGAGTACACTTGGTAGTTTTGTGTGATGTAGCTGATTTGGCATCATTATAGCTCCTGTAAGTAACCCTTCACCCATATTCCCGTAAGTAACCTCAATAAAACTGTTCACCAAGTTGGGCTTTGGTGGTATCTGAATTTGATGTGTCATTAGTTACCTATCTGCAGTGAATAGATGTTTGCTCATGTCTCCCCAGGAAATCCTGCCACACAACAAAAGACAATCTTGTTTTCTAGTGTAATCTCTTGACATATCATAAGTACTAACAATTTAAATGCTGAAGTTGAATATATTGGTTTTTAAAAAGAAATAAAAAAGAAATAAAATTCAGTAAGCTGTTGGTCAAGTAAGATAGAATACAATAAGGGTAAAGAGATGTTTTAAAAATCTGATTATAGGGACACAGATGTCATAGCCCTGGATAGCTTAATTGTAAAGCAAACAACATTTAGTTAAAAAGACAAAAATGAGCTAGAAAATGCAACAAAATGGGAAATCTTTTCAGTTATGATTTAGTGGTTTTTATTTTGACAAAGATTTATATACATAAATAATAGATTCAGTCTAAGTATTCATTTGCTAGAATTGTTTCAAATTCTTTCCTCAATTGTCTTTGGAAAATCAGTGGAACAACTGTGTGACCCTCACATCTGTAGAGCATTAACTTCACAGTTGCTGATTCCTGTTTTCTCTCCAGCTGTGTGCTCTCAGAATCTAGGGTGAACTGGATAGATAACAGAATGAGAGAGAATGATATCCAAATTGCTGGATATTTAACTTCTTTGTGCCCTCAAAATTAAACCTGATCATGTAGTTTGCATTTCTGTCTTCACATAGTATTTATTTTCTCTCCTAGAATAAAGGGTCTGTGTTCATCAGAATTGGAACACTTTCTGTTTTTATTGTTTTCTTCTATCTTGGTGGTATGGACAAAGCTGTATTTTCTGTTGTGGTAACAAAGAATCGATTGTCCATCTGTTTGGAATAGTATGTCACTTCAAATGTGTAAAGTATTTCTCTTCTAGTAAAGCAAAACAAAACTAATTAAAGTGGGAATATTTTGTTCTGCATAATTTTTCCTTGAGGGATCCAGAATCTCTGATTGGTGACAGACTGTTTAAGACACTTAAAAATTCAAATTTTTTAAGTGATAATATGTAGATATTTGAGAAAGAAAATAAATAGTACAAGATAACATCTAGGAATTCTGATTATTATTACTATTATTCTCACCTCCCCTTTTCCTATGTTCCTTTTTATTTATGATGATATTTATGAGCTACTTAAGGATGCACCAACCAAAGTAAGCATACATCATGGTGTATTCTTCAGGTGTTCAGAACCAAAAGAGCCTTTATAAATAAGGACTCTAAGAGCACTCACATCAGTACACCAGCAGTTCCCATTGTGCTTGTCACATCCTCTGATAAGCAGGCCTCACTATCACTGCGTGTTAACCCTAGTCCCTAAAGTGGAAGTGTCAGACATTTCAAATAAAGCCTATCTTGGTGGTATTTCAAACATAGTGCCAGTGACTTGAGAGAATCAGAAAAGTGTAAGATAAGAATTCTCAGGCTAAATTTGGAAACACTTTTGGAAATTACCTTCTAAAGGAAACATTGAAAAAAAATGATTTGAAAATAGAAAAAAAAAAAGGTAACGAAGCTACAAGATTTTACTAAAAGAAAGGCATGGAACTTTGGACTCTTAATACTCTCTCATATTGACAGCTCACCATTTTAAGGTCATGGTTTTCTAAGAGAGGCACCAAGAGAAATCCTAGAATATAGAAACATAAACTATCGGGTATTGAAATCACATTGCCTTAAATTTCCAAGTAGACTTAAGTATCATAACACCATTGTAAAAGTAAGCAAGGTGACTAAAAAATTGTATATTTTTCTATATGAATCTAATGCACAACTATAACTGTGTTTATCATATTCTTTATTTTAAAACACAATAAAGAGAGAGAGCTCCTGAGGTAGCTTAGCAGGTAAAGATGCTGATAATTTTGATGAAGGATTTGATTTCTTGAAGCTACATGATGGGGGGAATGCAGCAAATCCTATGAAGTTGACCTCTGACATCTATCTAAGGGTTGTGCTGTATGTATTGCATACATATATATATAGTAACTAAATGTGAAAAATATCAAAATACAGTTAATATACTTTAATTAAAAGTATAATTTTACACAACTATCAATTTGACAATTGAGCACTCTATAAAATCACAATCCTATAGATAGTTTGTAGAAATGGGAAGAATTTGGTAAAGTTACACAGAAGACAACAAAATCTGTGTTTCCTTCCTCCATGAAAATATATTATTAGATTCAAATTATATACAAAAAGAAATACTGGTTTCTTCTCACAATAGCGTAGTCCTGTGGGTAGAATCCTCTCACCCACGGAACCAGCTCTCAGCTGAGTGACGTGGCAGGGCAGACAGTGTAGCAGGGATGCCTTGGGTTTACAGCATCCTGCCTTGTCCTTGGCAGTCCTCTGGTGAGTCAGATGAGTGCACAGACACTCAGGACATGTTTCAGGGGGCGTCTCAATTTTAATGCGGGCTGAAGGGGACATATATAGGGCCACAACAGGAGTCTTTGGTACCCAGGATTGGGATCCATTGGTAAAGACGAGGATATTGGAATAGCTTTATTTGCAAGTGAGGCTCAAGTCTAAGCATCAATGTCTTGCAAGGGTACCTTCTGCATGAGGTGTGGTCTTACAGGGAAAAAGAGGGAAACACTTTATCAGCACTCATCCCTAGGCTTCCAGCTACAGTGCAGTAATCACCAATCAAGCCACATTCCTTTGCTTATGTGAAGCAGGCAATATTTAATATTTAGCTGGGTCTTGGCTAGGACTAAAATGGGGAGCAGCCAAATGCCTCTTGTTCTCATCTCCTAGGATGACATGGGGTTCTAAGCCAGCTTTGACCCACTCTTAGCTCTATGACAGTCTTACACAGTAGTCAAAATAGGACACGGGTGTCGTTTTTCTGTCGCGCTGTGCTTGTCCCACCGCGGCGGTCTGGCATCCGTCCCGCTGGCTGGGCAGGTGGACCCAGACCCAAGCGGCGGGCGGCGCATGGGGACCCTGGGATCCGTGGTTTGGTGACCTTTCGCAGAGCTGTCCACCCGCGGGCCTGAGAAATGTGTGACGAGCCTCGAAGAAGGCCGGGGAGTCCGGAATGAAGGAGACGTCCTCTGATGGACCCGAACTCCTTTATTCAAGGGGCTCTTCCCCAATAAATAACCTCCCCCCATAAGGGCGTGGCTTCTCCCCTGGAACGAGGAAGCCTTAATTAGCATGGCAGGGGGAGGGGCCCACCTGGGCAACCTCCACAGTATTCATGGCCTTTTGCAGAGACAAACGTGTATGATTCACCACAGGGCAGGCAGACATTTTGCCAATCTGTTTGCTAAGTAGCAGCTTCCAGGACTTCAAGAGTAAAGGAGTCAGCAGGCTATCCTACAAGGGCGAGGACCAACTGCCGCTTCACCTTCACTCTTTAGCCTGGAGCCCTACACACAGGGATGGTTCTGTAGGTCTAACCTTACTCCAGCTTAATCACTGGATCCCACAAGAAGGATGCAAATAACTGATTCCTCAGTGTTGTCCTCTGATTTTCATAAGAGCTCTTGCTGTTATGGAAACACCCCACATATACACACCACTCACACACATTACATATGTTTTAAATGTCACCACAAATGTAGAGACTTAGTCTATAATAAGTGGTGCTTTTCAAATTACAGAGCACGCTCTAACAACTGCGTTAGAAACCTTGGAAGTTCCCATTTAGTAGAATTTATGTCACATATTTTGATAAAATATGTGAAATACTCAGAGAAAGTCAGTGAGGCTTCAAAATACTGTCATTTTGTAGGTTGTAAGGCAGGTTACATAACTGTCATTGTGTAGAGCTAATTACAGATAGCTAGCCCCAGTAGATATTAATGAAGTGAAGGTAAAATACATTTTAGGCAATTATATCAACTTGACACATTTTCTAACTCTCTGAAATTATATATCTAATCACAAATGATATTTTAATGTGGAGTATTACCATAACTTACAATAAGAACTCACAAATGAAATGAGATCTTCTAAAATTTCAAGTATACAGAATGACAAAAACTGTATGTTCTCCCATATGTAAACTGCAGTCAATTTCACGGAAAAAGATAGAGTAGAGGTCATAGGAAGATTGAGAGGGTGTGAAGGATTTGGATAGTAGGTAGCAATGTGTAGTTAAACTGGAGAAACCAGTCTTATAACAGAGTGGCACTATCACAATAGGCAACAGTTGGTAATATATTTATATGTAATATGTAATAGCAATAAAAATTATTGGGAAAGGGGAATTAAAAATTCCCCAATATCAATAAATGATATGATTATGTGGGGATTGGGCTATGCAGTACTTGCCTAGACTTCATGAGCCATGGGTTTTATTCCTTGCATCACCAAAACAAGAGCAAGAAATTTTAAAAGAGAATCTTAGATTTTTCTAATCTGATTGTTCACATTATATTCATGTATTGATTTTATTAAACTGTGCCTTAAAGGACTGCAATTAAAAATAAGAAAACTATTTTGAGTGAAGAGACAACAAAGTGGTGTACAAACTAAGCTAGAGGGGATGTTGTGTCCACTAGACACTGTTTCTATGCTAAAGTTGCATCTTATTTTCGTCTTGTCTGTTGCCCTAACCCTCACAAGCTCCATGTATTTCTAGAGTATTGCTAGGTGACAGAGTCTTTCTCCTAAAATATTAATTTATATTTCCAATGCTACACCTCCTGCTTCCGCTTGACACTACTATTGAGGTAACACAAATACCCAAACACATACATGACCACACACAGGATCTGACACACACACATAATATATATATATGCACATCATTCTTGCAATTCTAGATTTCAAATATTTTTCCATTTCTTGTTTCTTTATTTTTTTCTTTTACTGAAAATAGATTTTTTCCCTCACATAATATATCCTAACTACTGTTTCCCCTCCTTCTATTCCTTTCAAGTTCTCCCCATTCACCTCCAATCCAGAGCTGCCCCTATGTTAGTTACAGTATTTTAGTGGTGCTATGATGAAACACCATGAACAAAAGCAGATGGGAAAGAAAAAAAAATTATTTGACTTATACTTCTACATTGTAGTCCATTAATGAAGGAAGTCAGGTCAGGAATTCAAAGAGGGCCAGAACCTGAAGGTAGGAGTTGATGCAGAGCCTCTTACTCATGCAAGAGTGCAGCTGCTTATTGGCTTTCTCCTCATAGCCAGCTCTACCTGCTTTCTTACAGAACTATGAGGCCAGGGATGGCCCTACCCATAATGGGCTGAACCCTAGCACATTAATCACTAAGAAAATGCCCACTGGATTGCCTACATGGGGACCTTAAGGAGGCAATTCCTCAATTGTGGCTCCGTCTTCTCTGATGACTCTAGCTTGGGTCAAATTGACATAAAACTAGTCAGGACAACTACCTTTCTGTGTCTCAGTAGAAAACAAATAGGCTTCCAAGAGATTAATAATAATAATAATAATAATAATAATAATAATAAACGAAAAAACCTGAATATGGCAAAACAAACAAATACAAGGAAAAGAACCCAAGGAACAGAGTTTCTGTGCCTTTTAATTTGATTTCTTCTTCCTCTATTCCTATTATTCTTAGATTTGTTGGTTTGTTTACATAGTTTCCTAGATTTCCTGGGTGTTTTCTTCCAGGAATTTTTCCTTTAGATTTTAGCATTAAAAAAAAAAATCAAAGTATCTGTTTCTTTCATCATTTCTTCAATGACTAAGATACTTCCTTCTATCTCTTGTAATCTGTCAGTAAGGTTTGCCTCTGAGGTTGTTGTTCAAGTTTCTAAATTTCATTTCCAGATTTCCCTCACTTTGAGTTTTCTTTATTGATTCCATTTGCAGTTTTGAGACTAGGTCTGCTTTATTCATTTCCTTCCACTGTTTGTGTTTTCATAGATTTCTTCAAGGGACTTATTCATTTTCCTAGCAAGGTCTCTATCATATTTATAAGTGATATTTTAAGGTCTTTGTTTTCTTCTTCTTCAGCAATGTTACAATACTCAGAGTCTAGTGTGGAAGATTTGCTGGGCTGTAGTGGAAACACGGTGCCTTGGCTGTTATTGATTGTGTTTCCGCTGATGTCCAGGCATCTGGGCTTGGAATTATTGTGATTCCAGGAGCTGATACCTGGTCTTATCTTTGTTGTGTGGTTGTTTAGTTCTTTGGTTTCTGTTGCCCTCTCTGGTTCTAAAGAGGATTTTGTGGCCATGTGATGCCTAATAGGGAATTCTTATGGTATTCTGCTAGGAGTAGCCACTGGGGATTCTGGGTAAATGTGTTTCTTAGGCGTTAGGAGCTGACACTTAAGAATTGGCTAGGAGGGGGCCTGGGATGGTTCACATAAGGGAGGAAAGCAGAATGTTCCACCAGGATCTGCTTAGTTCCCTGGGAATGGGGGCTGATAATGGGGAGAGGCTGAACATGTAGTCTGCTACAGAGCTGGAGATGAAATTGCGGGATTAAGTTCGGGGGGGATGGAGGGACTGTGGGGATCTGAAGTAAGCCTATCGGCTTTGGTGGCCTACCTGCTTCTCTGGAAAGCTTCATTGGCAGTTTCCCACAGTATGCCTGCTGGAGTTGAGGACTGCTATAGTAGGATGAGTGGGAGGAGGGTTGGAGGTGATCTGTGTGAAGCACAAGACATGGGAGCAGAAAGAGGGGGAGGCCATGGCAGATGGTCTGCAGAGTTGGGGGGATGGAGGGACTGTGAGGATCTGAAGTAAGCCTATCGGCTTTGGTGGCCTACCTGCTTCTCTGGAAAGCTTCATTGGCAGTTTCCCACAGTATGCCTGCTGGAGTTGAGGACTGCTATATTAGAATGATTGGGAAGAAGGTTGGAGGTGATCTGTGTGAAGCACAAGACATGGGAGCAGAGAAGAGGGGGAGGCCATGGCAGATGGTCTGCAGAGTTTGGGGTGAATCTGAAGGACTGGACTTAGAGAAGAGGAGGAAGATCAGAAGATCTGAAGTTATTCTACCCGATTCTCTGGCTGGAGTGGCCTGAGAGATCAAGGAGGGTAGGGAGGGAGTAACAGAGGGTGCCTGCTGGTGTTCCGGACTAAGATAAAGCAATGAGCTTGGAAGAAGGAAAGTTGGAGGGGAAGGTCTGTGTGCTAGATTAGAAGTGGGGCAGAGCAGGTGCCAGAGATAACAGAGATGTGGATGAGACTGGGGAATGGAATTGGATTTGGAGGAGAGGAGGAAGAGGTACATCTGCTGTTAGCTTGCCTGCTTCCATAGCCAGCATCTGTTTTCCACTAAAAAAATTAGCATCAGTCCTTGTGGTGCAGATTTGCAATCAGAAGTATTTCTATTTTTTAAACTGAGGTATGAAAAATGGAAATTTAAGTCTTTACTAGGTTACTAAGTTAACCCAAGTCTAGCCTAAGCACTCAGCAAGACTCACTCAAATCAGAAATTGAAAGAAAAACTGTATGTATAGCTCAATGATAGATTGCTTGTTGCCATACACACAGCCTTAGGTTCGACCCCCAGGACCACATAAACATAAAATAAAACCTTATTTGGTAGCATTAACAGTTTAGCAGGGTTGAAGGGATTCAAATTTTGAATTTCAAAATGTTTTAAGTGTGTATCACAGCCAAACATGATTCTTTCATGGAGAACCCATAGCTTTTTGTCTCACAATAGGCACAAGACTAAGGAGAACCCTTTAAAAGCCAAAGGCTGTAATCTGCCCACACCTGCAGACTCTCAGAGTTCCTCCAGGCAGTAATAACACCTGATTTCTTTGAGCTTGTCCAAGGACCTGGAAGATCTTTACAAGCCACTGTTAAAGAGGGAACGAGATTAACTAAAGGCAGTCATAATTCTATCTTATTCTTATTCTCTCTCTAAAAGAGAAAAAGAAAGCCATCTTTAACCTTTACAATTCATTTAGAGTAAGACCATAGCTGACAAGCTGAGATAGAGGATCCTGAGAAGTAGAAATGTATCTGGAGTTGAAAGTTTCAGAAAATGTGACATAATAGCATAGGGTAGGATTCTTAGCAGAATGGAACCATTCAGTGAAATTGTAGATTACAATAATCTATTAACGTGTCTGCTAGAAAGCCCTATTCTTTTTAATTTTAATGTAACCTTGTTAAGATAAAAAGAGGAAGCATTTGCACTCTTTCTGCCCCATGCCATCACAAGAGATAAGAACTGCAAATCAATACTGGCTGAATGCCAGGGTAATTTAAGGCTCCATAATCACGGGGCTTTGAGCTTTAAGATGAATTAATGATCACAGCACAAGAGAATGCACCAGAGTTCACAGAAACAGGAGATGATCCTGCTCCTGTTCTCTAAAGAGATGCCATTCCTTTTCTTCCTCCACTCTCCCCCCTTTGGACATTTATAAATCCAAACATTGGTCCTTGAGACCCTTATCAGTATTGCTTCCATTATCTAAGTGGTACTTCATAAGAGAAGGATATACACTTATTTAGCTCAATTATGATTTTCACTCCCTATTAGTTATTTCAAGTTTTTAAAAAAAATTCTTAATGAACTATTTCTTAATGAATAGTGTCTGAATGTCATCTTTGACTATTGCTTTTGGATCAAAGAATGTAATCTTTGTACTATTGATGGTTTAATAGTTTTCTGCTATTCTTGATGTTTTATTTGTCATTGATATTGTTGCTGTTAGTATTGTTTAGGCTTCATTGTTATTTACTACTTTGGCAATTTTGGGAAATGTGCCAGGCAGAGAAAAAGGAATGCATATTTTTCATTAGCCACAATGCTCTATTGTACCCCCCCCCAGAAGAATACTGACATTCCTTTACATTATCTATACTGTGAGGATTTTTCCAGTCTCCTTGTATTATTGCTGAAAGATGCTAAATGTTGTCTTTACTGAATTATTTTTTGCCATTTCTCATCGTAATGTGGTCTGAATTTGTTTTATATATTTTGACAATATAATATGCAGGCTATATTACTCAATAAATGATATAATAATTTTCACTCATATAGGAAGAATATTAAACATTTTACTTTTTGTTTTATTTGACACTTTCTGACGTGTCTAGTCTAGTGTTTGCTCTGTCATTAAATCTTTGTAGAAGTTACAGAGAATATACATGCAAGTATTTTCTTCTAAAAATTGGGCTTTTACTTTGAAAATTAACGTAACTGTTTTTAGAGAAATGTAGTGATGAACTATAATAAATCTCATTCAGTTACATTGTTATAGGTCATTATGAATCCCAATAAAGTTGTTATTTTTTCTAATGAAAACATTATTGAAAATCATGAGTCACTCTTCTTATTGTTTTGCCCACAGAAGCATGAAAAACAATATTAAAAATAACATTACTTTCTGCTTTGCTTGTATTTGTTATTTCCAAAATCCAATTACAAAAAATTGGACTGTGATAAAGTAAAAACACATTAATTTATAAGTAACAACTTGTCCAACTTTAGTGACAAACTTTTCTTGAAGTAAAAACAGCCTGAAAGAGGAAGAAGCTTTGATTATAAAATGTTATCAAAGCTGAATTTTAACTTATTAGTTATTGCATTTCCAGTACAAACTGAATATTATGCTAGGCTCTATGGATGCAAATGGAGTTGAACTTTGCTTCTGCTTTTAAAAAATTATAGATATTATATGTAGAGGAATATTTGGTCTTTTAATCCATCAACATGGCTGCTCTAGGGTAGAAAGAACCAATTGGTACACATCTTTAATCCTAGTGTTCAGAAGGCAGTGGTGGTGCATACCTTTAATCTCAGCATTGTGGGAGAGAGTAAGCAGAGCACAGTAGGAATCAGCGTCAGACAAGAAGTGACATCTAAGATGAGTCTGAGTGAAGGGCAGGCAAAGTGATGAATCAGAAGAAGAGTTTAGCAGAGTGAATCAGAGTGAGGGCATATCCAACTCTGACTGTAGAAAAACAGGCTTTCAGCTCAGAGAGCATGCACAGGATAAGAGGCAGAGATGAAGTAGTCTGACTGAGGGTAAAGTAGAGAAGCAGAGAGACTGACGAGGCAGTATGGAGCAGTAAGAGCTCGCAGACACACAGAAGTAGTTCAGTAGAAGAAGTCAATATCAGACAGGAAGAGTGAGTTTAGGAGAAAGAGTCAGTTTGAAGCCAAACAGAGCAGTTCAGTCAGAGGAGTTACAGGAGTCTGCCAGAGTCACAAGAGTTCAGACAGAAACAGATAGGCAGCTCAGAAGGTCAGTTTGAACCAGTCCGCTTGGAGAAGACTTTGAGCCAGAACAGCAAGTGAGTTGAATCAGTCAACCAGAATAGTCAATTGAGTTCAGTACAGCTCTGTGTTCAGAAGGAGCTAGTCAGAGTGAACTCAGTTAGCTGTTACGTTACAGAGGCTAAAATGTCCTGGATTGTATGGAGGGTGAAAAGCTGTAAGGACTGGAGATTGAATTTGCAAAAGGAAAAACTGCCTTTTGCCCTGAATCTATGTCTGTATTATGATTATAACAGAGGAAGTCGGCCTTGTTTTTCAAGATAGCAAAAAGAGTTGAACTTCAATTATAATGTAGGAGTGAGTTTTCCATGCAGAAAAGAATGAAGAACTTCTTTCTATAAACTAGAATATAAATATATTTTAATAAACACATAAGTATGCAAATAATTTGTATATTCGACAGTGTAAAGTCAATCAACATTGCTCGGCATACAGAGATTACAGAAGTGTACAATCACTTCTGTCTTGTATGTTCATTTTTTTAATATTAGCGCTATCATCATCATCATCATTTGCTCTTCAGAAAACTTTCTAATTAAGTTTACTTGGTGGGGTAACTTGATTAAAATCAGATAATATTATGGATAAATCCAAGAGATACACACGTGAACTGTAAATTTTTTAACTAATTTTCACAAAGTTAATGGGTGAGGTCTGTTTTTATTCCTCTTTTTTATTTATCCCTATTGTGACTCACGAGAGGAATTTAATTGATTGGAAATTCAACAGAACCATGAGACTCAGGGCTATGTTGTTCCAGGGTGCCTTTACTAGCATTCCATGAAGATATTATATCAGAGAGCTCTTATTCCAAAACCAGGAAAGAGAAACGTTGAATAACATATGAGTATTTTTGATTATTATCACCATATGTGCTCAAGATACAGAAGGTCTCAATACTCAATGGGGCTTTTTGCATAATGATGTTACACCACAACAGAGTGACAAAGTTCTTCCATCTCTATTTTTTTCTGAGGCCATTTTAGGTTTGACTAGAATTTGATCTCCTTGATGGAAATTTCCAAGGAAAATTACTCAACTCTGTTCAAGTACCTGGGGTCAAGATGTCCCAGTTATTTTATCTTGGCTTCTGTTAAACAGACTGCTGTGCAAAACATTCCCCTCGAGATAACTGCTTGCCTTAGTTTTTTGTTAAATGCTTGCTTGCAAAACAATTTCCCTGCAGCTATGAAGGAAAATAACAGGATGTATTTTGGGCTTTTAAAGCCCTTACTCTAAACACTTTGGACTACATTCGGGTCCCAAATACCTGAGTATAGTCTCAGCCAGCTAGAATAAAGACTTTCAATTGGCTACAAACTGTGTGATATTCTTTGGGTGGCTTCTAATAAGAATGGTTTTGCATGTGCTAAACTGAATTCCTGAGGAGTGGGGTACAGATATCTTGCCTGTGGAGTTCCTTTGGCAAGTGGAGACATTTCTTCCCAGAAGAGTGAACAAAGTTCTATAGGATCATAGTTCACACAGCAGGACCGTGCAAGAAAGGCTATCATATGCAGTGTACACATTCCTTCAAAATCACGTCTCAGGTATCTGTGGTTGAGTAGAGGGTCACATTTTGAATGCATCAATAAACTGAATATGTTGAAATCCGTTGTAAAGAATTAGGTAATCTAAAACACGAAAATGAAAATGTGCAACACCTTAGAGGGCTCAAATACTGTAAATAAGAATAAAAATTGGGGAAAGACAGAAGGAAATAGATCCGGTGTTCAGAGGAATGAGAGCTAGTAAATAGAGCCTTAACTGAGAGATGATCCCACTAACAAAGTGACATTTTATCAAGGATCTGAAAGAGGTCAGCGAGTGAGCCCTATGGAGAGCTAAGGAAAGAATTAGAAAATTCCTTAGAGAGAAGAGGAGGGAATAAAACCAAACATTGTAGGTGAGAGAGGGGTGGACCTTAAAAGCCTCTGTGATAACTTGGCTTTGCACTGTTTTCATGAGGCTTACACATAAGATCCTCATATACAAAATAAACACCTTGTCCATGTGACATTTGGACCTTTTGAGAAAGGCAGTATAGATATAATAAATAAGCTGTAGACATTTTAATTTCTTGTGGTGGAAATAAATATTGAATTTAAATTAAGAGGCTATGATTTCAAGTTGCTGTGTTATTACTACATCCAATGGAGCAAGTAGCATTGTTATATTATCCTGCAGCAGTTAAAGAGCTACCTGTGGTAAGTATGTGTGAGTGTGTACAATGCCAAACTTTCAGAAGACAAGAAACTAAAAGGAGTGGGTAGAAAAGAAGCACATTTTGATGTGTTGTTAAAATGCAGAATTACATCTGCAAACTATGTCAATTCACTTCCTTTACCTTCTCCTTAGAACCCTAAAAGAAAAAATGTCTTAATCTAAGTGACTATGTTAGGTCTCCAAAATAGCTCAAGTAGACACTGAGAGAAATGTATGGTTGTACAAAGCAGTTTGTTTCCACTGAGCACATTCTGGCATGCCAGGATCAACAAATTAAAAAAGCATGGTCCAAGATGTAGCCCACAGGCCGTAGCTATGGAATCTCTCTAATTGGTCAGGATCTGAACTTACGCAAGGGGGTGAGGAGGTGGGGGGGGGCGGGGGCAAGGTCAGTGCCATCCACCACAAGGGGGCGCTGGTCCTCAAAACTAAAGATAAGGAAGTGTCTGTAAGCAAGAGAGGGTGTACCACTAAACTGGACCACTCCAGGGTGGGAAGGAGGTTCACTGATAGTGAGAAAATAGCTAGAGGCATTTGCGGAAGTCCAAAGATAGCATGACAACCCCTTGGGACGCAGAAAGAATAACAACACACACCAGAACAACAACAACAAAAACCTAAAAAACAAAAAAGGGGAAGCCTTGCCTTTTATAACCTGTCCTATCAAGCCTACATCCCACATATATTGCTCTGACCTATTTTACACCACAACCTAAATCTAGGTATCCACCAGAAACTTCTCTACTTGCCTCTACACACAGATCTCTCTGCACTGCACCAAGCCTCCCACATCTTCTCCAGAGTATAGACCTGTGAATCACCCTGAATCTTCCCATCCTCTTACCCTAATTTTGCTTCCTCTTCCTAAACCCCAATCCATCTTGAAGCTTCTGTCAGGGCCCATCCTACCTATTTCCCAACACATAGCACAACCCTACATGTTATTCAACTTTACCACCCAACTAGAGCTACCTCCACACTTCAGGCTTGGACCAAGCAGCAGATCCTATATGTGAGCACAGTCCTCTCTCTCAACCTAATTTGATTCTACCCAAGTCACTGTACTTCCAACCTCTAGGCCCAAACTGCCCACATAACCTCTCTTATATTTAAGCTTCTCTGTCCATATTAGACTTAAAAGAAAAGAAGTTCACATTCCCAGATCTCATTGGAAAAACAGCAACAATATCAAGACTATATCTTCTCTCAAAATCCTACCAGTCTTTAGAAACGTAGGACTTCCAAACACAAAATATAAAAACAAACCAAAACCAAAACAAAAGACTTCATCAAAGAATTCAAAGAGTTTAGCCCAGTGGTGGTGGCACACGCCTTTAATTCCAGCCCTTGGGAGGCAGAGACAGGCATATTTCTGTAAGTTTGAGGTCAGTCTACAAAGTGATCCAGTGTCCCAGGACATCCAGAGTTATAACAGAAAAATCCTGTCTGAAAAACCAAATAATGATGATGATGATGATGATGATGATGATGATGATGATGATGATGATGATAAATAATTCAAAAGGTTTAAAGATGACACAAAGAAGCAGCTCAATGAAATTAAGAAGAAAGATCTTAAAGAGAATAAATGCCTGAGTTGATGGAAACGATGAAGACAAGCCAGACGAGACTAGAATGCAATAAGGAGATAGACACGCTAAAGAAGACTCAAGCTGAAATGAAGATGGGATTGGAAAATCCAGTAACCTAAATTAGAAAATCCAAAGGAAATCCTCATAAGTAAAGAGAATCACGGAGAACAAGTACAAGTTAGACTGTTAGATTCAAAGACAGAGGTTTGAGAATGAATAAGCAAGAAATATGAAAAGTTTCACACACACAAACACACACGCATATGGAAAGGAACATATAGGAATTGTGGGACACAATAAAAAACAAAACAACCAAACAAAAACCTTTGAATCATAGGTGTGGATGAGGGAGTCTATGCCAAGTCAGTGGCAAAGACTAGATCTTCCACAAGATCATAGATAGAAACTGACACATATACAGATCCAATAAGCATCCAGAACGCCAAATAAACAAGACTGGAAAAGAAAATCCCTGCAGTATATATCACAGCTAAAACACTAAATATATAGAACAAAAGAAGTTCATTAAAATAATAAAATAAAAACTCAGCAAAATAATAATAGCTGATTTCTCAAAGGAAACTTGAAAAGCGGAAGAACGTGAAACAGTGCAATCCAAGTAATAAAATTACTTGTCTAAGTTAATTATACCCAGCAACACTCTCTACTAAGGTGATTATAAAATGATTCTAAAAGTAATGTTTAGGGAAAATGCATGGTGGGTAGGAATGGAATCATGTTATGCCAATAAAAAATGGCTCAGAATATTCCTGTGACTATCTTCAAAAAAGGTTTTCACAGTGGATTCTGTCCTGTGAGGTACTATTATAACTACAGGTACGGGCTTTTGTCTGCTGTAGGAAGTGAGACTTTTTACATGGGTAGTGTGACTTTGCCTACACTGACAATATGGTTGTCCTTACCACAAGTTATTCTTATACATATGAAAGTTTTTTTTTCCTTTTTTCTTCACAAAAGGATCCATGGGACTCTCAATAACAAAAAACTTTACTAAGTGATAGTGATGAGTTCAAAGTAGTACCTATAATATAATATCTAAAATCCTTTTCTTTAACTTTTTGAATTTGATAATATTGTAATATTCTACTTAGGGAACAAGACATAAAAATCAAAGTATAAGGAGAGTCCTCAATTATCAGATCCAAACCACTAGGGACTCTCAAAAACTTATGTGTCAAACATCAGGCAACAAAACGATCCAATAATATACCTGTAAACCAACAATAATGTATAATAATGTATAATATATAATGTATATATATATATATAATGTAAAAATAAACCCAAATAGAAAATATGATAAAGCTAAAAGATAGCAAATATAGCAGACAACTTCATCACATAATATGGTTTGAAGTTTTCAAGTAAAATTGGTCTGTGACAGCTGCATAAAACCTGGGTCATTGGCTCTTTCACGATGTACATTTTGTCCTTTCAGATCTTATATTGAACATAATATATCACTGTATAGGGAATAGATATAGTTTTTATTAGAGACGGTGAAAAAAAGCTAAGTTTCATTAGATCATATCTAGCTGGATAGCTGAGCTCCAGTGAGAAATTGCATATCCATGCCAGAGTATAGAGAAGAAAAGCTATTCTGTGGAAATGTTGCCTTTCAGTGATTTCAGCAGACACTCATTTCATAAGCATGGCTGTGAGAAGCTTGCTATGAGAGCCTCAATTTGGGTGACTGTAGATTGGCCTTTGATTTGGGATTTTGTGGAAAACAGTATATATGGTATATATGAAGTATTTTATATCTGTTTCTGGTAAATTGACTTCATTATTTTAAGTTGATTTTTCATTTTAGAAAGCAACTTGAAATTTCAAATACAATATTGAGAAGTTTTATCACATAAGATTTATCTTGACCTTCGTATTTTACATATCCAATCACCTGATATCATAAAAGACATTCAAGTTTTAGGAGATAATGCATCTATTTCAGGCTGCCCACTGTGATCAGTATGTTATAGTTCATTCCAAGCCAGAAACAAGATCACCTTCCTAAATTGTATTGTGAGAAAAATGTGTGAGGTTCTTCTATCCCTTAGCCAAATCACATATTCTGCTATTAATTTTCTGTAGTTAAAATCAAATAGCAAATGTCAATAACAAGAATCAAACCACTTCCCAATACAATTTCTAATAGAGTACTGGAATTAAAATCTTATGACAGGCACAGAACTGAGATATTTGTAGAAAATGCAACTTAGTGATTACATAAAACTGCATAGATTGCAACTAATTTAAATTTCTGTGTATTTCTAAAATGTAAATAGATGTTCTAGTTTTTAATCACTGCCACTCTTAAAACTGTATCATAATTTAATTTGAAATACATAAGCAGTTGTCATATTTGTCCAAGTATAATAAGAATATGAGATTTATTTAACATATGAATGAAATAGAATGGAATAACATAATTTCTAGACCACTATTAATACTGATAGCTCCTCCGGAGAGAATGACTAGTTTTCCATAAACATATAAACACTTGACACTAAATATTTAATATACTGAGAAACCAATTATGATTGAAAAATGAGAACAAACTTAAAATATGATAATATGTCAAAATAATATTAGAAATATGGAAGTAGGAGAAGTCTTGTGTTCCCAGATAATAACCCATTTTCTAAGTATGGGATTAAAAGAGTTTCTCAGACTGTGCTAGAGAACTAAGAAGTTGACCAGAAGAGTTAGTCTGAAAATGTTCCTAGCTTTAGGTGCCAGCCTAAATATAACAGGGGTAAGCACATATTTTTGCCTAAAAGAACAACAACAGAGGCTGGAAAGATGGCTCAGTTGTTAAGAGCACTGGCTGCTCTTCCAGAGGACTTGGATCCAATTCTCACCACCCTTATGGCACCTACAACCTGTGTAATTCCAGTTTCAGGAGATGTGACATCCTCACATAGACATACATGTAGACAAAATAAAATAAATAAAATAAATTTAAAAAATACATTTAGTAAAGAACAACAAAAGCAAAAACTAAGAATATTATTCTTAGACTGTAAGTAAATGAAGAACAGAGTATATTTACTAAAGAAGAGACATCAATAGTTAGTGTGCCAGAATGCTGGGACTCCATTATGAAAGGCTAAAAATGGAAGATTGGAACCACAGAAACATTGTCTGAATTCTGGAAGCCATAAGGCAAAGGTCAATATGTCAGCACAGTTGGTTCCTTCTGAAGGTTGTGGAGGAGAAGTCCTTCCTGTGTGTCTCTTTTAGCTTTTGCTGACATTTACTTCCTGCTATTTCATCCTAGTCTTGCCTTCGTTATTCATGTAGTATTTTTGTGGCTGGTGTGTCTTGAACCAAATGGCTTTGATATGTTATGGTGCAAGTCTTACCGATTCAGGAACCCATGCTACTCTGGTAATGTCTCATCACAACCTAAATATGTTAAAAATGAGTCTGTTTCCCAATATAGTTAAATCTATGATACTGAGACTAGGATTCCACTCTATCAATTCTGAGGAAACAGAATGTGAAATGTTCCTGATTATAGTCATCTAAAGTTTATTTTACATGTAGCAAAAAAAATTAAATGTGACTCATTAGAGTAGCTTTCTAATATTAATGATGGCATATTATTTTTATAAACTCTGTGACTTTTCAAGTCTACACTGTCTTTTTGTGAGGGAGGTAGAGTATCAAAATATATCAAACATCTCTAAGTTTGGATATTTGGACTGATCATAAAATGTCTACAAAGAAAAGTACCAAAAATGGTAATAAAGAGTAAGATTTACAAGCATGCTTTCTTCAAAGCATTTTTATTTATAGAATAATGGAAAGAATTTTACTTCAAGGAACAATGCAAAAAAGCACTTGTCATGAATAATATCTGTATGCAGACATTAGATACAGTGGTTATGCCTCAATATTTTAAAGCCATAACTAATGTGTCAGAGATATTTACCTAAGCACCTCATGTACATCAATACATAAAGTTCTCATAAGAACCTATCAAGCACATTTCATAATCCCTGTTTGATTTTCTATAACATTAAAGTATAAATAGGAAATGCAAATAGTTTGTGTAAGTCAGTTCAGTTTTCTACGTAGCTAAGCTAAGATTTAAACTCAGTCTGCCTCCAAAGTCTACATATATAATCGCACTTTAATATTAAAATATTAAATTTTATGGAGATGGGTGAGATGGGGTCTTTAGGCATGGTTGTAAATTATTATCATTAATCTAAAACAGCAGTATATTGCAGCAAACGTTAGCAACTGGTTCTATGGTATTGTGTGATTATCAGTGACTTATTTGTCTTTGGATTCTAATATTTTTAAATGTAAATTAATTATTTTGATGATTAAAATTGTATACAGCACTATAATTGATTTATAAAAAAACTATGGTCATATGTATTTTAGTATCAATTTATGAAGCTAATACATTAAAGTAGGCAATAACTCTTTAACCAAATAACCTGGGTTCCTTATATAATTGTTTTTTGAAAACTTTATTCAGAAGCACTGCATCTATATTACTTCCACCTCTCTTGCTACCCCCAATTTTTCCCCCATTTCCACTACCCACAACTCATATTTTATTCTCTATTTATTAATACTATATATATATGTGTGTGTGTGTGTGTGTGTGTGTGTGTATAGATGTGTACAAACACATACATATAACCTACTGAGTCCATTTAACTTTGCCTGTAAACACATGTGTTAAGGCTGACCACATAGTCAGGGCCAGCTGTGTGGAGCTCATTCCTAGAAAAAAAATTGATCCTCCCTTTCTCAGAAGCCATTCACAGCATGTAGCTTTTTATTTAAGGATGGGAATGCATGAATTTCTCCTGTTCATGTTGGCCCATCTCTTGGTGTTGTCATTATATCAATCTTGTTCAGGCATTCATATCATTTAAAGTTCATGGGTGCTTTTTTCCTGTCACGTCTAGGGGACACTTTCTAACAGCAGCAGTCTGGGCCTCTGGAAGCCTTGTTCCCGGGGAGTGGCTCTCGTATTATGGGAAAATGCTAGGGAAAGTGCTGCAGGAGAAGAGTGATTGGTTATCCTATCCAGCTATAGAGTCTATGTAGCTCAACAATGACTGGCTGGCAAGATATCCACAATTGTTCAGCAGTAGCAATTATATCTTGGATGGAACCAATAATGGTGCAATTGGAGTTAAAGCCCATTCATAAAGTGCTTCATGGGCTGAGGATAGAGCTCAGTGGTAGAATGCTTGCCTAGTAAGGCTTCAAGTTCCATTCTGAGCACTGAAAAAATGTTGTAAAATGATTACAATGATATCTCATACATTATTAATTATGATAACATACATGACAATGTATAACAAAACAAAAATATTTGATATATGCTCATATGATGCTCACTAAATAAAACGTGATGATAAGAACAGGCTTGGTTATTTAAATGTCTGTTTCTCTCTAGATAAGCTCTTTTTAAATTTTTTTATTCAAGCTTCAAGCAGGTACATACACTTGCAAAATATAAATAGATTACATGTTTTACACGATTAACCCAGCGTCACTATTTATTACAGTTTAGTTAGTAAACATGCCTTGGGGACACGTGAAAAACTCTGGGTACTTCATATAACCTAATTTTCACACATGACCCAGTGCCCCTCAAAGGCATATGTCAAGGGACCTGTTGCTAGGTCCTCTGAATACTGGGTTGTGATTACTATAACACTACTACATTCACATTCTGGGTAGGGAGCATTGAGGAGTTGTAGGAGCTTTGAAAACAAATTAATGTAATATAGACATGTATAAGTACTCAAAAAAAATCAAAACTACCCAAATATGGTTTACATAAAAACCCCAAAGAATTTAGAGAAGTGCTAATGGAAAAGTTTCAAGGAGAAAAACAACAAAACAAAACAAAAACCAACTCCATTTCCCAACTCTTTATTTGTATTGTTTTCGGGGAGAGGACTACACAGTTCATGATGCACATGCCAGGATATTTTTGTGCAAATCAAAAGACAACATTCATGAGTCAGTTCTCTCCTTTCACTTGTAGATTCTGGAGAAGAAACCTAGGCAGTCAGGCTTGGCAGCAAGTACCTCTACCAACGGAGCTATGTTTTCTCCCCTCACAATTTTCCAACTTCTCACTGTGCTCTTCAGTATTATATTGTATATTTCCCTCATTGCCTGAAGACTGAATGTGATGGTAGAGGGAGAGAGATACAATTCAAATAGGAATTACTTACAATAGTACACAGAGTAAGTTATATCCAGTGTTAAATTCTCTTTGTTTTGGCTTCAATATGATGTCAAAGACAACACAGTTTATTTCGTTCTATTAATTAGTTTATGTGCAGTTATATTCCTCAAATGTAGACAGATTGAAAATCCATTTCTTCATTTGGCATTTCTTGCTAAAATAATTACATGATCCAGTATAACAAGCTTATATCCCTGACAGCATTTAGGATGACCTCAGAGAATTCCTTTAAATATTGAGAGAACTATAAAAATCAGGGACAGTCATATTTTGGCAATATGAAAGAAATTCAGATTATGGAGCTGAAACACCATGTCAGAGTTTAAGCAGCAGCAAGGTTGATCATTTGAGTGTCCAAGTTTTACTCAGATAATTTTCTGCTTCATTTATGTTAGAAGATAAATTCTTTCTTACAGGCTACAACAAGGTTGGAAGAATTTGTGACAAGGATATATGAAGATAGCATTGTATATGCTGCAGAGAAGATTGCAAGAAAACATTTTGTTATAGTTTTCTATTATTGGATCTGTAAGATATCCTTCTGAAAAATGTTCTACTTCAGCCAGCCATATTTGAAATTATGAGTTTGGTCAAGTTTATTTTTGTTCTACAGGCTTCTCCGTTAAACACTTTCTGGGTATTGATGATGCAATTTAATCACAACTCTTTCCCATTTAAAATATAGGAAACAGATCATCCCAGATAGTACTGTGCCTTTTATCTATGCTTAAAGTTAGTTTTGAGTCAGAACACTCAGAAATACTTCAGTACTTATCTAAATCATCTCTCCTTCTATTATTAAAATAATGACCTAATTATTTGAGTTATAATAATATGAACAAAATTAAGTAATATTATAATGCATATCATATCATTTTCCCTTATTGTACCAGATATATAGGTAAGACAAAAAGTGAAAGAAACAAAATTTAAAAAAAAATTACATAATTTTCCTGACTCACAAATGTGGATGTGGCCAGAGACTGAGGACTAGTGAAAGCTACATTAGCATGCTAAAGAAGCCAGTTGGCAGAGAAACACTGGAAATCCTTCCTCACATGGACTACATGCAATAACAAGAGCTTGCTTGAAACCATCCCATGATGTTTCATGGTAGAAAAGGTAGAAAAGGTTGGTGTAGCACAAGTGGCTCACAAAGGACAATGATCCTCAAGGCCTGGCACTTTAGAAGCAGACATCGTCTCTCTACTGAGTAACCCAACCCCATTCTGAGTTGTACTTTCCCTTTCTTAATAAACAATCTCTATTTCTATTTCTACTTCCAACCATTTGTCCCTGATGGAAAGCATTGTTCTGAGACACAAGAAACTTCATTGTGTGCCCCAGACCTTAGAACCACACCTGTAAATCTTGGCCCTGTTAGCTAATAAGTGCACAATATGTTACTAAGTTATTCCTTTCTTTGTTGTGACCCGCTGTAAATCTAGGAATGTTGTGGTAGCTTTGGCTATAAATTGAAGTATACTTGACCTATTAAATCCTATTAAAATGTCACTGTTGGATCACTATTAAATATTTCATAAACTTAAAGATGTTATTTGTTGAATAAAAAATTTTACTACTGTTAAATAAAAATTTGATTAAATTATTAAAAATATGCAGATACACAAAATCTTAAAATTATTTTCTTCATAAATAGGTTCTGGACAAAAGTATTAGTTTTATTTCATTTTATCTTATTTAATTATTATATATTTGATTTCATGCATGGGCGCTATATTTACATAATATCTGATCCTCTCTGCACTCTAACTTCTTCAGTGTCCCCTCTATTACCTCTCAAATTCAAATTCATGAACTTCTCTTTAATTATTGTTATTATATATATGTACATATGTGTGTGTATAATCACGACCCACTCAGACCATCAAATGGAGACCAATATTAAGATCAACAACTGTTTTTGACACCATTGCATTAATGATGGCAGGAGACATGGGGCACATGGTTCAGAGAAAAAGGGCTTTATTTTCAACGCACAGCCAGCAGCATGAGCTTCACACTCATTAGTTTTCCTTGTTCCTCAGATTCCGCAGAGGGCAATGCAGGGTGCTACAGGTAGATACTGTTCAAGTGGTAGATTCCGAACATACTTTTGAGCATCCCTGAGTTCAGTTAGCATCAATTATTTTACTGGGCTGCAAGCAAGTGTGGATTTTTGCTTCCTGCACCATGTAAGCACTCTTTATTTTCCAAGAACATTTGTAGTATAAGCATCTTTGTAAGTCCAAAATAAAAGTGCTTTTGTGCATAGCATTGCAGAAAGGCAGGAGACCTGTAGAACATTATTTACCAAGGGTTTCCTGTCTTGAAAGGAAATATATTTGACAAACGCAAATACACTAGGCATGTGGGTGTTTAGTTTGCTCTTCAATTCATGGGTGTATTTCAAAATGTTGGAAGCTTATTTTTCTAATTTTGTCAAATACCATTTATCCCATTGGATTGGTCTTTTGGCATTTCATATAATTATCTTGCAAACACAGCTATCACCCTCCCGGCAAGCTTTTGGTAGAGATATTTGTGATGATCCGATATGACATTTAGGGCTATTAGTATGATATTTAGGATCATGTCTATTTTTTATTCAGTTTGCTATTTATAATTTTATTCTAGAGATTTGAAATTTTACTATAAGGATCTGAAATTTCTGCTTTCTAAGTTGAGAGTTGCCAGTGCCTTTATGAAGCTAACATGTGTGTTTATTTTCATTCACTAATTTCAAATAGATGAAAATGAAAATCAAATCAAGATGAAATCTGCCTTGATGTCATTTAATTTCATCTGTTTTCCATGAGACAACATGAATGTAGCAAATCAGTGGTAGTCATTGTTAGAAGAAAGTCGTCTAACTCACAGCTACAAAAGAACCAAAGCTCAAAATTTTTCTTTGCAAAGGTTGCATCCGTTGAACAATATGAAAGAATCAGTACTTGGCATTTTTGCCTTGATGACAACATGAAGGATTAGAGATAAAATTATTGTTTTCTAGTTATATTAGAACACTGTATGATGTAAATCACTTCTCTTACCAATCAGTACTTCAAAGATCGTAGAAAATATAGGTATGAGGATTATTATGCAGATTACTTTAACGGGATCATTTATTTTTTTGTAGTGTACTAATTATAATTGTTTTCATTCTAGATATATTACGGATCTACTTAGGACATATTTAGGAAAATATGCATATATGTATGTAACAACGTTTCTTGTAAAAAGAAGACATGAATTTGGAAAGAACCAAGGAGGGTTATATGTGAAGGGTTGGGAGAGAGAAGATGAAAAGAAGAAATGATTAAATTATACTATAATATGAGAAATAAAAAAATAATGATTTGAGTAATTGCTTTTCAGAACTAGCCAGCATTTAATTTAACAATGATGCCATTGTATATACGTACAGCTGAATTCCCACAAAATGTTTCTAACATTAATAAATATCTCATTTTTACTTGGATAAGGTGATGTTAGTTCAAATTATGAAATGTTTTTTATACAAAACATTTGGGGAATCTTGACTAAGCTATGCATAGCAGTCAAACAATTAAAACTAGCTATGAACTGTGCTAGCAAAAAGAGATTTACCACAAGACCCCAGTGTCAGGGCAGGATGGAATTATGAGGACTGTCACAGATTGGAAAGTGAATACCTTCTTCAAAGTAGAATAAGTGTCCCCTAGAATCATTGAATTGTCAAAATCTTGCACATTAACTCAGCATTTTCCAATTAAAAAGAAATTCAGAATTTTCGTAGGTGCATTTGGAGGTGGGGTGCTTAGCATGAATTAGCTTGCAAATTGTCAGATGGGAAGTGGCACTTGAAGACAGGTGTTAGGAAAAACTTTAATTTTCTAATTAGTTTCTATTCTAGACTAGTAGTCTAGAAGTCAGAAGGAGGGCTTAGGCTTTTTGTGAGAGGGTGGAGGCCTTGCCTCCAAGACTGCCTTGACAGTATCAATCTCTGTCTTGTGAAGAAGAAAGCAAGACTCACCAGTCCTCACATGTACCTGTTGTTAGCATTTTCTAATTGACAGGAAAGCGAAACCTCAAACACAAAAACTGTTTTAATGAAGTAACATTTTCAACATGATAAAACAATGTCAGTTGCCCATATGTAAAACAAGACAATCTCATGCTTAGAATTATGCAAATTTACTCTTAATAAAGGGGACCCATTTGTTGTGCAAGCTTTTGAACCAATTTGAATTCATTACTAAACTGCATTAAAAAAAAACAGAAAAATGAAAAACAAACAAATAAACTGAAATTGAAGTATTTAACTTAAAAAATTAACCAATGATGAGTTAAATATTTTCTAGCATGTTTTCTCCAAAAATAACTACTTCTTTGTATTATAGTAGACTTAATCTCAGACTCTCAAATTTTATTTTCTCTAGGCATTAAGCCACTCTAATTTTCTTAACTATTATATAATGCTGCCAAAGTACTTGTAATGGTTTTCACCAGCAAACCTGAATGTTAATAGTGGGTAAATTAATCCTTCTAGACATTAATTATGTAAAAAAGCCCTCTGAGGCTTGAGGAGGTGTTTGTTATAGTATTGAATTAATGATTAAATAATAATTATAAAATACAGTGAGAAGAATATTGCAATCAAAAGCACTTGCAGAAAATTCTAATGTGCAATACACAGATGGGCTCCCTGTGATGGGTTCTGTACAACAGGAACTCAAAACCAAGATGCAAGTGCACTACAAGGAACTGAAAATAATCAATTATACCTGTATTCAAGACTTCATGATGTTGAATTGAAAGTATGTCATAGGCATGAAAATAAGTTTGGAGGATAAAATCAAAACACCTTTTTGTGTTATGTGCTCTTCATTTGAGTGCACACTTCTAGACCCGGTGACATGCTGAATTGATTGTCCTAAGAGATATAAATTGAGTTTAAATGCATCTCTTCTATAGTATAGATTGTATAACGTGCTATCAGACAGCAGGTTATAAGGAGACAGGATGACATGGATGTAGATCAGGAACATTAAAACCCTCGGAATATGATCACATAATTTTACTTTAAAAAATAAAAAGACTCTGCCCTTCTGAAACACTTTGTTTCATTTTTACTTGTTACTTTGTAAATCTCCATATTCATATATATTTACATATGATTATTTTTGTCGTAACAAACTTCTTTTAGAGTTTAAGTCCTTTAAGATCATAAATTGTTTAACATAATTTTGTATTTAATCAATTTTTCTTTTAAGATATATTTTATTTTTTAGCTAGGCTACAAAGTAACATGTTTCCTTATATATTTTCACATACACTTATCATGCTAATTAGAAACTTAATTGAGAAATTATTCAGATCATGTTGGCCTGTGGATAACTTTGGGGGATTGAGATAACATAATTGTTACCTGATGGAAAACAGACCAGCCCATTTTGGGAAAAACCATTCCTAGTGAAGCTGATTATGGATTATGTAAGAAAACTAGCTAAACACAGATGAACATGAGTAAGACAATTAGCAACTTTCCTCCATGGTTTCCTTTTAGTGTTCCTTTCCTGACATCCCTCAATTATGAACTATAATATGTATGCAGAAATAAGCCCTTTCTGGTCCTATATTGATTTTGCTCAAAGTGTTTTATGACAGAGATGAAAGTAGAACACTGAGCTTGGGTTGATATTCCTCTCCACACTACTCCCTGTATCTCCTTGCCTCCTTGCTACTTGGATCCTCTACTGCCTACCTCCCTGTCCACTTCCCCATCACATACATTGCATTGCCTGCCATACCAGTTTTCCTTAAAACTTTCTTAAAACCACATTTCTCTGACCTCTACCCACACTCACACATACGCGATACAGATTTATATTTATAACATATATGCATATGTATGCAAATATAAAATACACACATATATGCATTCATAAAATACACATATGTAAAAGTTGGAATCTAGTATCTGTGTGTGAGAAAGAACATACTATATTTGTTTTTCTGAGCCTCAGTTACCTCACTTAACCCATTCTCTAGTTCCATATATTTTCCTGCTGATGCCATGGTCTTATTTTTCTCTATTGCTGAATATAACCCAATTCTATAAATGAACCACATTTTCATCATCCATAGATGGGCATCTAAGATGATTCCACATCCCAGCTGTTGTGAATTGAACAGTAACAGATATGAGTATCCTAGTATCTCTGTGGTAGGATATAGTAATCTTAGGATATGTCTCCAGAAGTACAGTTAGCTATTTTTCTAAAATTGATGGTTCTAAATATTCCAAAATAGCTTAAATTTGGATCAGTCCACATTAGAAGGGCTTCTAGATTTTGAGTAACTTCCTACTTTATGGCTCTTAATCAAAAATCTCCTTTAGAATTACACAAGAGAAGAAAAATTAAAAAGGAAAATGTCAGCAGAAAGTCTGTACTCAAGATTTCTAGGAAATTAGTTTTTCTCCTTTGCAGGGAGAAGTTAAGGTCATGACTGGAGGCTGGAAAGAGAAGAATTCCTCACCGCTAGAGGTAATTGCATAAAGATAAACTGAATGCATTGTGGCTTACTTTAATAGTCCTGAAAACGCACCAACCAATTGGGGCTGCCCTTTTTGGCTTGGCAAGAATGATTCTCCCTAACTGAATGAGTACACTCTTAATATGTAACCTCACCATCTTCACAAGTCAACTGTCATATCGGTGTCTTGTCTATTACCAGTATGTCCATCACTCCATTAGCTACTTTAAATAAACTTCTTTTCTTTCTATTCTATTCTAAGAGGTGAGAGTTATTGTGCATTTTGCCATTCCCCATGTTGTAAGAGACTGTCAACCTTACAAGGGTTATTGTGCTTGAATTTCTGCAACATCATTTACAGCCTTCCATTCATACTAAGTCTTTTAAATCTACACCATTTTTCATACTTACCAATGATTTCAGTGAATGCTAATATTTCTAATTTTCAGTAAATGCATGAACCAAGCTCTATTTTCTTGACTGGCTATTTTATAATAATTTTTTCATCTCATATAATCTATTTTTCCTCCAACAAGCCTTCTGTATTGAGCCAAATAGCATACCTTTGATATATGAAATCATTTACTCTAGCTACTAGGACTAGTTTTGTTTTAAATTTGCGTATAGGTGTAGAATGATAATTTGTAATCCCATCAGAGTACTTTTTTAAAAAAATATTTCCAGTGGGACAGTGGCGGTGCACGCCTTTAATCCCAACACTTTGGTGGCAGAGGCAGGCAGATCTCTGTGAGTTCAAAACCAGCCTGGTCTACAGAGTGAATTGTGACACAACCAGGGCTACACAGAGAAACCTTGTCTCAAAGAACCAAAAACAAACAAACAAACAAAAAAAAACCCAAAAACCAAAAACAAAAACAAACACACACAAAAACAACAAAGCAAAAAAATTTCTCATCATTGTAATGTTTTTCTTAATGCTCAACTGTTAATAAAGACTACAAAACATATTGTTTTAATGGATGTCCAAGAGATTAAATGTGGTAGAAAAGTGAAATATTGTAGTAGAAATGAATCAGAAAAAAAAACAACACTGCTACATAAAACAAATATGTTCTTTTTTAAAGAGATAGATTTAAAACGCAATTCTCTTAAATAGGCAATTTGGAGAGACTTATCAGAATTTAAATTTTGTAAGTGTTTCATCAAATTACACATGTAATCTACATTACAAGTGATAAAACACTCACTTATGACAATATTTTCTGGTGAGTTCTTTTTTAGTTACTGACTATTTAAAGAATAATATGAAACTCTCTGAAAACTCAAAATGAATGAATATGCTTCTGTAAGAATGTTTTGCTTTGGGTCTTTTTATTTCTATATAATAGTATTTCTTTACTAATACTGTAAGCAATGTTTTAAAAACACAACAATTAATCTCTTTGAAATTACATTGATGGTAATGAACTGTGCTCATTTCCTAAATTTCCATGGTTTAGGCTTGATAAAACATGTATTTTTCTACAGAGATAACTTGCAAATAAACTGTATCACTTTCATCATTGTTTTTATATTTAGGTCAAGCGTGTGGCCATCCTGACCACTCTCAGGCTCAGTGGTCAACTGATAGATCTTACTAGTCAGAAAACCCGTACAATATAGATAAGGTTTATTACATTGAAAAGAAAAAGGTTAGAATAGCAAACAAAATGGAATAGGGATATTCTGGCAGAGATCTGTTATGGACTTCTGTGTCCTTTTTCTAGTAGAAAAGCACTATATTGCACCCAATTATCTTTGTGTACAGAATTTTCACAGGAATCAGTTGTATGGACCAAGAGCTAAAGATGCGACTAATATCAACTTCCCTACCTCCAGACTCAAGAGCAGAAAAGGATGTTCACTAAAATCATCATTAGCATAAAATACATGGTCAAAATATACAGCATGAGCAAAGACAGTAAGCATCACTTATTTTCTGATGAGTAGAACAGAATGCAGACAAAGGCCAGCCCCCAAAGTAGTCAGTTGTTGAAAATAAAAGTGTGGAGCACTTGACTCACCTAATTCTATTTAATTAGTCCTTGTTTCCAAAATACTTACTCATTGATTTGGGAGCTAATTTGAAGGGAAAGTATTTTATCAGTTTTTTTACTTAGATTTATAAGAATAAATGACTCCTTTCCCACAACTTGCTGGTAGCTGTTTCATAAGATCTCATGTCTGCAAAATGATGCCAACCAAGGGGAGTGTGATCTTGTAAGATCTTGTAGTTTCAGATAAATGTTATCAGGGCTGAGGGGAATGTCTAAAGACAACTGTGGATCTTGTAAGGAGGAAGAAGAGGAGAAATGACTATTCAACTGTCAGGCAAATATTTTTCTACAGCATATCCTTTAATATTGTTCATTCTAATAAAACAAAATATGAATGCAAAAACAATGAGACTTTCAAACTATATTATTGCATTTACCTTATACATACACATATACACAAACCTTTGCATGCATGTGTCAGTTATATAATATTATATATATATATATATATATATATATATATATATATATGTTTAGTTTTGAGTTGTAATGTTCCCTGCAAGAACATTAAAAAAATCTTAATGCCCAACCTTATGTAGCTACTGGAGAAGGGTGGAACCTTCACTAAGTGGAGCTTATCTGAAAAATGTAAATGGTGTGTGGCTATGATACTTACATCTGGTCTGTAACTTCCTTTTCTGTTTTTTATTTTTATTTTTCCTTAGCTATCATGGGCTGAACATTTCTTCTCTCTGATGTCTTCCTCTCTTGACAGACATTTACCAGAGTAGAATTGGTCAAAGCGATAGGAGCAATTAACTATGCCCAGAAACTTCTGAAACCATGAGCCAAATAAGGCTTCCCCTTGAATACATTGAATATAGTAAACAGTTACATCATAGCTATGGAATGTGGACTAATCCAAAACATACTTAAATATATGCATGTGGAGTATACTCTCTCTGTATATTTATACAAGAAGAAAGTAGAAATAAATTGATGGGCTTATTTTTATTAAATATTCTTACTGTTGAGCTTTGAGGTCTCCTATAATGCTACTCTTTATTCTTTGTGTGAATAAACTAACTTCTCATTTCCTGCTCATGCCTCCAAACTTCTTTTCCAATTTCCTACACAATTACTGTTAGAAATTTATGAAATGTTAATATTTCTCTGGATCTAGTTTTACTCATTTGCTTATTCAATCTTTTAAAGGAAACTGATGTACGTAAAATTGACTCTAGTCTTGAATACATTTCATCTACTTTATTATGCTTGTTGCTTCCCTTTTCCTGGTGACTAATGTTCCCACCAGGGAATCCAACAAAATTAATAACCATATGTATTTCTTATCTAAGTACACAGATACCTGAAATTTGAAGCTTTTCTTCAGAAAATGATTAGTGGTAAAACCAAGAAAAAATAAGCATTTTTAGGAAGAGCCTCAAATTTTGGAGACTTCAATTTACTTTACAGAAAATTTTTCATATATTTATGCCAAGTTTTCAATCTATTCTCTTGTCCTGTCTTTTTCTGTTTCCTCTCATTATAGTCATCAAAGGACATTAGAAAAAAAGTCAAGTATAAGTTTTAAAAATTGAGAAAAAGAGAAACAAAATAGAAATGATTATTGAGAAACCAGAATGTGACAAAAGGAAGTGAATATTCTCATATTTGTCTAATATGTTTGCCTAGTGCATGTATCTGACCCATAATATGAAATTCTGATGGTTTGTAGAGTTTATTTAGTTCTCAATCTCTTTTAAACTTCCATTTATATTTGTTTTATTATACATTTCATTATATTTTATTTCAGTTATAAATAGGGCTGAGTCAGTTTTATCACATACTTGAGTATTTCCTATTCTTCTTAATTTAGTTAGTTCAAACACAGCAATTATCCAAGAAACTTTCAGCTATCCTTACAAAAAAATGAATTACTCTCTTTTTAAAACTCACATAGCAATAGATGCAAATTTCTATCATTTATTAAATTATAGATATTTCTCATCAATGTATAGCTCATAAAAAGAATGGTAAATCTGGGAAGTAGGAAATATTTAAAGATATAAGCCAGGAAAAAATACAAAGGGCTATATAAATAAAATGCACTAGTAAAGAGATGGAGGTGGTATGTAGTTACTTGCTCCTTTTGTTTCTCTTTATACTCCATGTGGTATTAACTACACTTAAAATTCTTTGGCAGTGTGCTTATGGAGACACCCAGAATTATCATTCAGCAATACTTTACGTTCTTCTCAATCCAATCAAGTGCAATTAAGACCATTTATCACAGGTCCACTTCTTGTCAACTTGATACCTACACAAATCTCCTTAGACTATAATATTCCAACCTTGACATCCAAAGCAGTCTTACAATGTAAAAATACTAAGTTCATCTTCAAGGGTTTTTATAGTCTTAACAGTTTTAACACTGTTCAAAAGTCCAATTTCAAAATCTCTTTTGAGATAAAGACAGTCTAGAATATGAGTCCCTGAAGAACAAATTATCTACTTCAAATATAAAGATGAGGAGTGACTATCCCATTCATAGAAAGGAAGATGTTGGAACAGAAAGGTGGAGTGTGATAGAAATAGACTACAATCCAGAAGGTAAATAATAAATTCTGTGGATCTTGGATCTCCATGGGCCACTTAGGAGTCTGTTGTAAGGCTACAAGGAGAAAAAAACTTGGTTTTATAGATAATTTAAAAAAAATTACCTCCTTGCCTAGAATTTTATTTATTTACAAACTTAAAATTTCCTTAAAAGATATTAAAATCCTTTTCAGCTTCCTACATCTCTTCCAGGGCTCATGGTGTACATAAACCTTTTTGGTTCACATGAAAGACAAACAGATCATTTATAGAAACAAGTCACCACTTGAAAGTATTCTTCATTGTCTTCAAACTTTTAGTAATGAAAAATTTGTGGCAATTAATCTTTTTAAATCAATAGTATAATGTAGCAATTATATCTTTGGGTATGACCATTTTAATGCACCATCTATGTAAGAATTAATATTAAATATAAATAGAGTGATCTGGAAAATAGATACCGTAGGTGAGGTAATAGAAGATACAGTTCATGGAGAGAGAATCAATGTTTGTTTTACATTGCTCAGGCTATGTGGGCCAGTATCAAGATCCATGTACACACTTTGGTTGTACAAAATTGCCACTAATGTTGATATTGTAAGAAAAAACTTCTTAAAAGTTTTCTTAATATTCACTCTCATGATTGATAGTCATACCAATATCAGTGGTTCTATTAATCCCTTCTTGAGCTAATGAGGAAAGTGCAGGGTTTGTAGGGGTGAGGTTATCTTTCTTGAGAGCCAGGTGTTAGCAGGAAGGAACCTAATAATACTTGTATATTTTGAAAAGAAAGACATTTCAGGGTATCATATTTCCAGACTGAGTTATAAAAAATTAAGATGACTAATTTTATGTTTCAAGACTTCTATGTTCAAGATGTCCTGTTCTTACTGGAATGTCTTGTGTGCTTTCAAATTCAGGAGACTTATCCTTCTGGGTGAATTAGACCCTGTGAGCTTCCTATGAAGAGTCTTGAACATAAGGGTCACTTGTGTTTACTGAAGACTAAATTGAGTGCTTAGACATGTGAAGCTGAGATTTCACTCTATTTGACTAGAAAATGAACCTGAAATATTACTTATAAATATTGAATTTATTGAAACATTTTATTAAGCAGATAATACTTAGGCAATATGCATAATTTCATTCTTTGTGAGTTTTGTTTTCTTCTGATTCATGCTGCTTTAAAACTTAAATTGATGATATAGTATGAAATAAACTCACCAAATATTTGTCAAACATTGTTAATTTTTATGTGCAATAAACAAAATAAGTCAATGGCATTTTAAGATTCTCATGCCTGCAGAAGATGCATTTAGAGAGGAAAGAAGACACACATTAGATTAATATGTATGTTATTAAATATTCGGTAGCACTTGCCATGAGCAAATTAGACAAAGAACCATTCAATGAATTAAACACATGTTATTCTTTTTACATACTCAACAAGCAAAGTAATAGATAGGGTAATAGATTAAACAAATTATAATTATAAAATAACTAATATGGTGCACTTTAAATGTTTTAAATGTCCAGAAAGCTTCTCTTGGGTTTCTTAGAAAAATAATTATAAAGTACACTTAATTGTTCTATACGTACTTGGGTTTTTTTTTTTCTCATTATAACAGTAGAAGGTCATATGATGTGTTAAGATTTTAACTTTAAATTTATATTTTTTTTGGCTATGGTATAGCAATTACAGTGAATGAAATTGAAATAAAGCATTCAATATTTTGATATTTCAGTACTTTAATTTACAGCAGAATCATGAAAGAAAAGGATTTAAGCAGGAATCCATTCAAATATCAGTGAGAAAGAGTGCTTCACAATCACAATGGGGTACAATGAACTATGTAAAAACAAAGTTTTTGGATGTTTTCTGTCCCTTTCCCTTTGAATATTATATAGTTGTTTTCACCTCTCTAAATAGCAGAGATACATAAGAAAGATTTTATAGAATGTAAGAAGAGAAAGAATAACCAAGCTGGAATAGACACTCAGATGGCAATAAGAAGAATGTCTTTGAGTATAGATACATAGGTGTTTTAATTCATAAAGTGTTCAGTCCCTGGGTTCGTTACCATATCCACAAGGTTCTTTTAGGAATTCTCTATTTTAGGGATCTTCTTTCAGAACAAAAGCTGCCTTCCATGAATATAATTGAAAATGCAACATATCCTGATTTGCCACCAACCACTGGAAATTTGTAAAGTTACACATGCTGCCAATGATGTGGTGGCAGAAATGATAGCTGTAGTCTCTGGGTAAGAAGCTTATGTGCTCCTTCTGTGCTCTTTTTTTTTTTTTTAAATATTCAAACAGTGTGTTAAATGTCAAGGGCAAACTCCAACCTGTTGTGAAGATGTGAAATCCCATCCATATTCTTTTAATTGTAGGCAGAAGTATGCACCAAAACCACTTGCTAATCCAACCAGGAAGACACTTACTAAAATTTATCTCCACAAAGAATAACTAAAAACCTATGCTCACATTTCACAGCTGTATTAACTTAGCCACTTACTATGTTAAGTAGCTACTTAAAGCACAGGCATGTAAAATAATTCATTATCTTTAGTAACAGCTTATATTTTGTTAGTATTATGGGTAGTAATATTAAAAGTGTATAACATATTATTTTTCATAAAACAGAATATAATGTTTAAGGTAGACTTGTTGGATGAAGGGTTTGGGGACAATATTGTGACTAAAGAGATGACTTAGTGGTTAAGTGGACCCAGGCTTGTTACCTAGCAAGCACATGATGTCTAACAGCTATCTGTAACTTCTGTTCCAGTAAATCCAATTTAACATATTGATAATAATTCTGACAAAGAGTAGCTTTGTGACTCTGAATAAGACATCAGAACAGCATCCCCATACCACACACACTCATACATATCACACACACATGAACAAACCACACTCACACATAGGTACATAAATATACACGTATTACAATCACAATGCAACACACATACATACACTAAGCACACACATATATAGATTTGAGCATTGATTTTATTATCTATTCTCATGGGCTCATGTCAGAAGGCAGTTTAATCTTTGTTAATTCAATCCCTGGTCCTAGGGGATTTCAGCCTGCATATACTCTAATCTTTAAGATGCTAGTCTGGACCTAGAAAGCTTCAGCCTTTGAGACTGATTTACTGACTGAGCTCACTCTGACTTGATGTCTTCTGAATACTAAACTGTAAATCATAAACCTTCTGCTTCTGACTCTCTGCCTTTTCTCTTAATTCTGTACTGGCTCTGCTCTTCTCAGCTTCTCTTTCTGAACTGAACTGTCTGTGAGCTGACTGCACTCAAACTGCCTAACCGAACTAACTTTCTACTTCTCCTCTCTGCTTCTTGTCTACTTCTGTCTCTGTTTCCACCTGGGTTTCTCTCTGAGCTCTGCCTCCACACTCTGCTTCTACTTGTTGAACTCTGAACTCTGCATTCTTGTCTGCTTCTAACTGTTGTGAACAAGGAACCTCCTTTTATATCCTAAGAGTTGGGATTAAAAGCATATACTGATATTCTTTCTACCCTAGAGCAACCATGCTGCCAGATCAGAGATCAAATGTCTACACACAGGCTATCACACAGTGCAGTCCTTTGCTAGAGTGACTATGCTGCTGGCTTGGAGTTCAAATGTTTTTCTCCTCCCCCAACACACACATATATACACCACACACATACACACACACACACACACACACACACACACACCACTTACAAACAAATATATACATACATACATACATACATACACATGCATACACAAATTACACAAAACCAAGCACATACAAAAACATAGATGCTGGTGCCAGAAGAAGCGATTAGAGTATGGGAAGCTGAAGTGGTAAGTCAGCCATGTGAGGGGAGATCCTGTGCATCCAGGTTTTCCATCTTAGAAAGTGTCATGGCTTTTTATTGATATCCACCAGTAATATTAATTTTAATACTTTAACATGCATGCATACACAAATCACACAAACCACATATACATATAAACACACACACACACACACACACACATACACACACACACACACACACAGACACTCATGAGGAAAGGAGCCTGAAGGGTATTTCTTCCTTCTCTTCATTCTTGAAGTTTTGCTTTGGTCATCATCCTTCCATTTCTTTCCCATCATATTTATCTGAAGGCAGTAAAAGGTAAGTGCCTGTTGATAGTTCATGAATTTCAGTTTCGGTATCCAGCTGGGGAAAGTGAGTTTTCTGTGGAATGCCCCAGTGTTAGAATTCCCTGTTGCTTATTGCTTTCAAAGAACTCATGTCTAAGCCTTCAAGTCAATATGAAAATCTGTTTTTGTTCCTTTAAACAGAGGACTTGTGGGTGTTTCAAAACAGATATGCACTAAATAAGTATTTATGCATTGTTATAGAAGTGAGAACTAAGAGACGTTTCTAAACCATGTAAAATGAAAGAGAACAGAACGGAGGCTGCCTTTCCAAGGGCCTGGCCCTGCCCATGTGTCCACCAAGCAAAGCTAAATTGAAATGGCTGTATTATTTGAAAAGAACATGTGCTTCTGTGTGAGTAGAGGCATTCAAGCACAGTTCTCACAATGCACCTGGCTGCTTTCCCAAGGTGTTAGAATTTCAGTTGGCATTTACTTTCTAATTCCTACTTTCATATAGTCACAATTCTCTCACAATCAGCATGCAATTTTTACATAATTACAAAGCACATAAAGGAGCTATTTTTACAGTGAAAAATAATGCTATTCCAATGCAATCCAATATACTTTACAATAGTTTTATGACATCTATTATATCTACTGTTCAAAGAATAATTTGAAAGGAGAAATGATTTTATGTTGAATGGCCTCTTGGACTGTGTTTCTTGTAAAATATTGCCTCTCATTTTCATTCTTAAGTGGTAACATTGAATGGAATCTTATTTTATTTTCATAATTTCTTTGCTTTTTTATTGTTGAATTATATGTGAATAAAAAAAACCTTAATGGTATATTATTGAATTCTGTATTTTAAAAATAATTTATCAAATGATTGTGCATATGTGTTTCTGCTACTTTTATTTTCAACTTTGCATATACTATGAGGCTCATCTTGCGTGACACATGTCATGATCCTGGGTCTTCTCATTCCTAGAAAAGGGAATATAATATAGTGCATTATACTCGTCAACTTATTCCTTGTCTCAAAAGGAGAGTTTTCTACAGGACTAAAGATGTCAAATACTGTATTTAAAGTCACCAAGAATATAAACAAAACATCTTTCATGTTATACATGGAGAATAGAATGTTTTTATATTTACTATTGATTATAATTATTTGACCATTGTTTTTCAGCATTGTATTAATATTTCACTAAGTTAATTTTAATGTATATTTTTATTTATTTTTGTCTATATTTTTTTCAGAATTTGTTATATTGTAGACATAGAGATCAGTAAGTAGCTGGTATTTCTCTTCAAATATGAGATTGATGTTTTAAAGTAGTATTAGCACTGCAGTAACTCCATACTACAAACTGCAACATGTACTATTGTGGAATTCTGTTTCTCCCTCCGTCTCTCCCTTCTCCTTTCCTTCCTTCCTCCTTCCTTCCTTCATTAGTTCTACTTTCCTTTCTTCTATATTTTCATTCTTTCTTCTTAAAATTTTATTAAGTTTATTTTAATTTCAAAAGTAAAAAATGCATATTTTTCATATTATAAATTCTAAAAGATATAATTAAAATGTAATTACATCACTTCCCTTCTTCCCAATCTGTATTCCAACTCTTCTTATGTTCACCATTCACTTCCTCTTAAATTGTCCTTTTTAAAATTATATTTATTAAGCACACACACCACACATACACACACACAAGCATAAATCTATAAATATAACCTGTTGAGTTATTTAGTATGGTTCATATGTGCGTGTGACCACTTTGCATTTGATGTGCAATTACCCCATCCACTGTCTATAGCTCTATCTTCCTTCCTTCCTTCCTTCCTTCCTTCCTTCCTTCCTTCCTTCCTTCCTTCCTTTCTTTTCTCTCTCTCTTTCTTTCTGATATTGCTAGGATTAAATTAGTGTTGCTTAGGTAAAATAAACAAACACTCTACTGGGCTATATCCTCAGGCTTTTCATCTTTATTCATTTATTTGTAAATATTTTGAAAGTTAAAGGCAAATTTTGAGAAATATATATACCTATCTTTATATATGCATGTATCTATATTCCCATAGGTATATATATATATTTTTATTTTTTTATTGTTTTAATTCTAGTAAAATTAGGGGACATAATCTTCTGTATAGCCACTCAAATTTCTTAGATATTTTGTGGCAAACTCTTATAAAAATTTAGCTTGTTTGGATTTAAAAAAAAAAAAGAATTTTCATCACTTAAGTATTAAATTCTGTATATTTGACTTGACATAGGATATATTTTACCCAAATCTGTGGTTTATTTTAATCTAAAACACTCCCCTTGTTTTTAAAATGAACATTCAGTTATTCTTAGAACATTTATTTGCAATGACTTGCTTTCAAATCTTCCTTAAAATAAAAAATTTAATACATTTGTGTAATCCATTTTGCACTATTAGTTTATATTTTTATCCTTTTGTCACACTGCAATCTTGAATGCATAGCTTTATATCTACTGTAATAGCTGGACCTCTCAAAGTGAAGTAAATGAATTCTGCAACTATGTTCCTAATTATTCTTATTAAAACTGTGTTTTGGCTCTTCTATGGATTATTTCTACAAATGCTTAAAAATAGCTGTCAAAATCTATTTCAAATTAGAAATATTTTAAAAGAAGAAGAGACTATGAAGACAGATGTACAGGAAGGTGAGGGAGGCTATTGGAAGAGTTATAAGAGGGGGATGAATGTGGATTTCTTCATTGGTTGTCCTCTCCAGGTAATAGCTAAGTCATGTCCAGTAGCACTGCTCAGGAGAATAAGATGGGTGTTAAATAAGACCTGTGTGAATATGGGCATGTCTTAATTGGAGGGCTGAGAGCCATGGGAGACTGTTATCAGTGGAACATCAGTTTATTGAAGCAAGGATGGCTATATTTATAGGGAAAATGGCAAGAGAGGGTACTTGGGACTCCGAGATGGGAGCCATTGGTTATGACAGGGATACTGGAATAGTCCCATTTGCATGTGGAGCTCTTTGTCAAAGAGTCAAAGTCCTGAAAAAGCACCTTCTTCTTAAGGTGTGTTCCTACAGTGAAAAGAGGAAGACACCTTATCAGAAAATGGGCTCATCCTTAGGCTTCCAATTACAGTGTTCAGATAAGCACGAACCAGGCCACATTCCTTTGCCAATGACCTGCTCTGAAGAAGGCAGCCTTTAGAATTTAGCTAGAATTTTGCTAGTGCTATGAAAATTGGGAACAGTCGAGTGTCTTCTGCTTTCAGGGTGAGAATTTCGGGATTCCAAGCACGCTTCTTAGGTCTAGGACAGCCCCACAGATGAATATAATTCAAATACATTAAATGAAACAGTCACAGGCTAAATAAAAACTTCCTTTAAAACATTAGAGACAGTCAATGAAAAACATTGAATTTATATCTTACTTAAGCTAACCAAGAAATTTCTTTAGTTTGAGATTCCAAACTTATGAATATATTTGTTTAATTCATTTCTAATTTCCCTAAACACTCCAGAGTTTATATTCTAGAAAGCTTCTCAATATTGCTCAAGTCAAGCACCGCTTGTCTTCCTAAACCATATATTCTTCCTTAATTATCACGTAATGTGAAATGTTTTAAATCCAATTGATACATATTTTCTTTTTCATACATAATCAGAACTGTGCTGTTCAACTTTCAATATTTGGGGTTCACTCAGAATCTAGTGATATTTTAACTATCTAATATAAATGGAGGTCAGAGTCATATTTTAGTCACTGAAAATATACAGTGTCATTCTTTATGAACTACAATAAAATTTATCTTGGAAAGCAACATGCATTGTTGTCAATGTTTAGAAAGGGATGTCACTCATTTATATCAAAACGTTTGCCTAGATCTGTGTTTAAATTATTTTTCCCATATAGAAATTTACTGGATTTCTGTTATTAGACATATACTTTCTTATAGTTATGACCTCATAATAAATGTTTTTCATTTTATTGGATAATACTTTTCACCTCAGAGTGCTACATCCAACACTAAAATGTGATGATTCTAATCATATTTTGCATATTTGTAGAAGAATACAATCTTTGAATCCAGCATCATGACTTCTCCAGCAAAGGATCACATTGGAAGGCCTGTGTATTGTCTAGGAAGGGATCACATCCAAAGGCCTATATTAAGGGATAAAGTTCAGAGGACTGTGTGATCCAGACGGAGTGTAGAAAGAATATTAGCCAGACTATTCCTGTCCTCTGTTTGTGCTAATGCTAGGTGAAAAGGATTTCTGTGGCTAAGGCAACATAGTATATGCCTTAATCTCAATTCAAAAAGAAGTGGTAGCACACACCTTTAATCCCAAATCAGAAGGAAGAGTTCAGACAGAGCAGAGTTTAGAGAATACAAGCAGAGAGAGTAGAAGCAGAGTGTGGGAGCAGAGCTCAGAGAAAAGTGGGTGGAAGCAATTTGGAAGCAAACAGGCATGGCTCAGAGAGAGAAGATGAGTTAGTGCATTCAGGTAGTCTGAGTGCAGTCAGTTTAGTACAGAAGAAGCAGAGAAAAGAAGAGCCAGTCAAGAAAAGGTAGAGAGAAAGCAGAGAGTCAGAAGCAGATGGTTTACCATTTAGAGTTCAGAGTTCCTAGTACAGCTCAGAGTGAAAAGAGGTAGTTCAGAAGACAGCTTGTCAGAGTGAGCTTAGTCAGCAGTAAGTCTCAGACTCTGAAGCTTTATAAGTCTAGTTTTAAAATTAGATTGTACAGAGGCTAAAACCATCTAGGACCAGGGATTGAATTAGCAAAGAATATACTGTTCTCTGCCACAAACTCATGAGAAAAATTAAATATATCAACACTAACTTCTATGGCTACAAATACTATTTGTATAATGTATATTTTCCTATACATTACATATCAATTAATACATACATTTAAATGTAAGGTACATTTCTTAATAGGTAGAGCATAAGTCAAGATTTAACAATATTGATGTTTAACTTAATATTACCAATAAACATTTATAATGCATAACTGATGCTTTTATTTAATTTATTGATTTGATTGTCTGTATTTTCTTCTTGCTAATCAGCTTTGGTGTCAATATTGCTGTTGTTTTAATATACTTCCTTTCTTCATCCAAATTTGGAATTATTCATATACTTAAATTTATGGTCTAGTATTTTTCCTTTTTCTGTTATCCCTAGAATCTACACATTAGTCTTAAATTGCGCTTAGTACTTGTGGTTAAGCATTTGTTTTGACTACATGGTCATATGTTTCCATAGTTTATATTCCCTACTTTCCTTTCTGCTATGCTTATCATACACAGTACATCATCATACATAACACTTTGAATTAAGCAATCATGTACATTTAAATAAACCAAAGAGAAATAGATTGCCATCCTATATTTACCATGATATTGGCTATCTTATTTTTATAAATATTTGAAGATCAAATTGTTATCCATGTATGCTAGAGAAATATTCTCTTTGTTTTCTTTTATCTAAAAATGACACTGGTTTATTTGCTCATTTTTTAATTTTAAATAATGTTACTGAATTGTCAGTCAGCCTTCAGTTCTCTGTGACAAGGAACCTAAGAAAAACACATCAAAGTAAAGAAACTGAACCACAAGCTATATACCTATAAAGTTAACTATTTTAATACTTTATGAAATATGGAATTATGTAACTGTAATCTTTTGTTTATTTGGTTGTTTGTTGACCCAGCATTTCATGGAGAAAAAGTTGGGTTCAAACTTTGTATGTGCCTGAAATTGGACTTGAAATCTGGATGATGTTTGCTCTAACACACAGTTTCTAGTATTACAGTTATTTGCCACTATGCCATACTGATACTACTAATTTTCAGTTTATACAGATTTATAAGATGACAGGACATTTAATCTAAATTTGTCCCTTTATTATTATCCACTGTATTCTGTTCCATACCTTTTTCAGTGATGTTTTCTAGCTATTTTAGAGATCCTGTTTTTAGCAAACAAACAAAAGAAGAAAACAAACCAAAGCATAACCACCACAACAAAACCTATAAAAAGTGGCAAGGAGAGTGATTTATATTCTCCTAGCCTTTCCCAAATTTAGGAATTCTTCAATCATTTTTTATTGAATATGTTTTCCTAATCCATTTCATTTCTTTCATCTATACATAGGTATAGAGAGTTAGATATTGTTATGTGATATCAGCCAGAGAAGACCGCTTGTTTAAGCCAATAAAAAGTCTTTATTAACTAGCCAATGATTACACTGAATGTTTGGGATCTTAGTGCAGCCAAAATCTTTCTCAGGGTGAGCTTTTAAGTAAAAACCGAAAATTTGGTTGACATGCTTAAGTTAACAATAACAGTTAGTCAGAAGCATAAGTCTAGAAGCCGGAAAGCAAGATTAGTTCATTTAGAAATTTTCCAGAACTATAGACTTTTATGGATTATTTCTTTGTTTTAGTTTTGACAGGTGGTGCTGAGTTTTGCAGTCTTTCTGAATGGTACTTCCATTGTGGATTTAGTTGTGCTAAAGTCTCGGGGGCCTAGTAAGATATGCAGCTCTGGTACAGTATTGCTTTATATGGTCCATGATGCTCTACATATTTTTAACTTTTTAAATCTTATTTCTTTTATTACATGTCAGAGGTTATCTCTTGACTTTAATGTTCATGGGTTATTTTCTTTGTTATCTATCTACTGTCAAGCTCACCTAATTTAAGAAAAAATATGTTGTTTTAAAATTGTAAATTCTACCTTCAAAAATACCATTTTCTAATTCTCAGTTGATTCTTTCAACATGAGTGCATTTCCTTTTTTCTTTCCTGGGTGTATTCATAATTGCTGCTTCCAATCATAGAAACATGGAGGTAATTTCAAGTTTGTACATTTGTCTGTAAAATTTAGAATGAGTCAGTCATTTCTCCCCCTTCATATGTTGAGCAGTTTCCTAGCTATTTAGAGAGTGGAATCCAGGATACCCTTTCAATGGCCATTCTGCATTTGTGTTAAGAGGTGATTGGTGTGGAAACACTCTAGTTGTACTTGCATTTGGTGTCTTTCATTGATTGTTAGGTCATATATACAATGAGTTATCTGCTGAGGCTATTCATCATTCTTTGACATAATGCTGGTGTGTCCTGTTCTCCAGCTAAAGCATCAGGGAGAGCACTTCTTCATCTTATGCAACAGTTTTCCTGATTTTAAGATCTGACTTCCTTCCAAAATCTGCCTCCATTCTCTTTGTAGGTAGTTTTATCTTTAAGATTTAACTTTTGACTTTCTAAGTTTATATATACAATTTAACAATTTTTATGAGCTTTCTTGAGTATTCAAGAGAGACAGCTTTGATGTCTGTTTTTAATTACTTTTTATTATTTTCTTTTGCAGCCAGAACAGTGAACCAGAAGAAATCAGTTCAATTCAATCAGCGCTGAGTTCAGAGGAAGCTAGTCAGGGTGACTCAATCAGCAGTGGAGGCTTAAATGTCTTAGATCTTATGGAGGTTTAAATGTTCTCCAGTGTAGTAACCTTGAATATTTCAAGGACTAGACTGAAGACTAGATTGTGAGGAGGCCAAGAAGCTCCATGGCTCTAGGATAAGAACTTGTGATTGAAATAGCAAAAGAATGAACCGTCTTCTGTCCTGAATCAATATCTACATCTAGCTTGAATCAACATCTGTATAGCTGTGTTAATGTATATAGCTATATTATAAGAAAAATATCTGATAATTTTGAATTTTAACCAAATACACGGCATTACAATAATCAGTAGTGTCCTCAAAACATATCTTGTTATTGAATTTTATATTTTTTTGTCCCGCTTCTGAGAGCATTTAAAATATTCCCTGTAATTTTATCATTTATTATATTAAGTTTTGTCTTATTGCCCCGTGATTACTAGTATGTTTGCATTATATCCTTCATACTTCATTTAAATGTACATATTTTCACACATGTATCTGATCTATCTATGTACATGCACGCACACACACACACACACACACACACACACACACACACATATGACAAGATCCCTTGAAATAACTCTGACCATTTTTTGTGACCTTGATGCAATGCTGTATACTCATTTAGTTCTAACTTCCTTCAAAACTCCTTCAGATAAAACTATGTCTAAGCTTATCTTTGCTTCACAGGAAATAGACCAATGTGTGACCAGGGAATTCCAATCCAATGCCCTTTGTGTCCTATTGGAATTAAGAAAGTGACTCTATTCTAATCTTGCTATTTTAAGTCACTTAAAATTTCAGCATAAATGCTGAACAAATTTTATCATATATACATTTACATGGGCAAGATTTTCACTGATAATCTGAATAAATCACTTTTAATTCCTAATTTGTCTAGGGTATAGCAATTTTCACTTATTTGACGGTTAATTTTGTCTATGAGAGTGTGCTGTAGAAAAATCTAAGATTCTGATGTTAATGTTTTCACTGATTCTTGAGTTTCATTTTGATTCCTTTCTTAACATACACTTCCAGGCAAATGAACATTTCCTTCTCCGAGACCACTTCATCAATTCTTTTACCGACTTCATAGTTTGAGTGAGTATGTATTTTATGTCTGAAATTCTACAACCTTTCAGTTTTCAGCTCAACAATATAAAACATATAGTTTTCTTTTCCTGTTGTCATCATCACTTTAATTATAAAATTATTGCTCAATAAATCTTTCCAATAATTCTACTATTTTAAATCAGTGGTTTTTTCACAATTTTTTAAACATGAGGCATGATTTTTCAGTATTTTCTGTTTTCCGTAGTGCTACAGATCTAACAGTTTCACATAGATGAAACAAGTGCTTCACCATGAACTATATCCCCAGTCCGTTTTCAATTTTATTGTTTTCTTCTTCATGAAAGCATACCATGTATGTTAAGCATACTATCCCCACCGCCATACTCCTGTTCTCACCTTTCCCTCTTCCGTTAGTCTGCTTGTTTCCCCTGATAGGCCACGTCTACTTTCATGTCATATACACATAAATGATTTTATGTATTTGTATATTATCTAGGAATCACAAGTGAAAAATAAAACAATGTCTCTTGTACACAGACTTAGTTCATGTAATGTGATTATTTCCAGCTGCACTCATTTTCATGTAAAGGGCATTGCTTTGTTCTGTAAGGTAATATATATATGCTTTAAAAAATAATGTAACTTAACTATTGTTAATAGTACTGCAATAATGTTTGTATGAGAGTATTTCTATTACATAGTGTCTTGGCATTGTTTAAACATCGTGCATAGTGCCTTTGGGTGAAAGGGAGATCTATTTTTAAGTTTCTGAGAAAAGTTCATGCTGACTTCTGTAGTGCAGTGACTTGTTCAGATTGTCATTAGCTGTTATAAGGGTTCTTTCTTACATACCGTCTCCCAGCATTTGTTAGGTGTTTTCAGATGTTCTGACTGACATAAAATAAAATTTATATATAGAAGTTTTGCCTTTCTCTGATGTTTACTGAAGTTGTACACTTTTTATCTTTTGTATTGGCCATAAGAATTTCATTTTTAAGAGCTGTCAATTAATTTATTTATTTTTGATGAGATTGATTTATTACAAGTAGTTTTAGATCTTCATGTGTTATAGTTATTGATCTTCTACCACATGTATTGTTAGAAAAGTTTCTTTCCCAATGTTTCAGTTGTCTCTTTATTTCTATTTTTGTTTATGCAAAAGTTTTTAAAATTCATAAAGTCCCATTTTAGATTGTTGATAATATTTCTAATGTGTGGGTTGTCGGTCTGACTGGGAAAATCCTGTCATTTCTCAATGTGAGGGAAAACATCTAATGATCTATAAGGGTCTAGGTGAACAAAAAAGGAAGATTAAATAGACCACTATTGTGTTGGCACTCTCCTCCCAGCCTTCCTCTCAGTTCCAGATTGTGATTACCTTTTATTTCTGAACTTAGAGATCAGATTCTTTAGCTTCAGATACTGGAACATATACTTGTCAACTTCAGAGACTGTTGTGACTGTAGACTCAAGTTGACAGCTTCACTGTGGACTCCCCTGGTTAGAGTTTTCCAGACCTAGATGCTAACAGACAACTTCCTTCATTGGTTGTACAAATTACAGAATACCTGTTTTGAAATTTCTCATTCTTAGTGATCTAGTAGATAAATTTCTGATTATTTATCTGATCATGTGTTCCAATTCCTCAGAAATGTTGTAAAAAATGCAATCTTAAGTAGTACAAATCATATATGTGTATACACACATGCAAAATGTAAATATCTAGACACTAATCAATGTTCATTTAAATCAATTCTGCTTTAGTATTTATTTTGTCAACCTAAAAAAAGCAATCAAAATTACAGAAAGATCCTTAAAATCATAATAATAGTTACTTGGGAAGAATAAGCCTTTGTGAAGGAAATATACATACCATAAAAATCTGTAGACATATCAGAGATTAAAGCTGGAGAGAATTTATTTGTTCTTTGTTTTTTTTTTCCCAAGACACAGGGTTTCTCTGTGTAGCCCTGGCTGTCCTGAACTCTCTCTATAGACCAGGCTGGCCTCAAACACACAAACATCCACCTTGCTCTGCTTCCCACCTGCTGGGATTAATGGCATGTGGCACCACTGTCCGGCTATAGCTGAAGATAATTTTTAAAGACAAAGATGAGAAATATTTTACCAGAATTATCAAACAAGAAGTTTGGAACATAGCTGGGAACTAATGAGTGGTTTCAGCCCTAGGTTGAACTGACAGCCTAGAAAATACCTTTGCAGAGCTTTCAGTGCAAGTCTGATTTGACTTCCATAAAGTTTGTAAGATGAGCATAATGAAATATTTTTCCAGGGAGATGGAGAAACAGCGCAGGGAGCTAGATCACTTGTTGCACAAGCAATAAAGCCTAAGATTGGATCCTTAGCACCATCATCAAAGCCGGCTATGACTGTGTACTTGTAACCAACACTAGTTGGTGGGGAAAGAGAGAGTTGAGAGTAGCTGGGGCCTGCTGATCAGCCAACCTAGGCAAAAACATCCTACCTGTAGGTTCACTGAGTAATTCTGGCTTCATATAACAAGGCATAAAGCCAGAGAAGACACCTTATGCTCTCTGGACTCCACATTGATGTGTGCGTACATGTAGATTAACACACAAATGTGCACACAGATGCACACCACACACAAACATAAAAACACACAAGCATATGGGTTTTTCTTTCACAACTTTCTAGCTCTGTTCACTTTTCTTTTTTTATTAAAGTTGATAAGTGTACTACATTTTTATTCTAAAAGTGTTTGAATTTCTTTCAGATTTCCCAGTATGTGCTGTCTTTGTCAGCTATAACTTTCTATTCCGAATAACAAAGGCTGGGATTTGAGCTATACGTCTTACAAATTCTAAGGTATCTAGAATACTACTTATAAATATCAGATGTTTGAATATAATTTCAATTAATTGTAAATGAATACATCTTCTTTATTACTTCACTGTTTAGAAGCATTTTTAATTATAATTCACTACATTAAAGGAATTTAGATTCTCAATAAAAAGTTTATAGTTTTCAAGCTGAGACAATGAAATTAAAGGCAATATGATGACATTATCAATTTGTAAAATTAAAAGGTTGTCCCTAAACTGTAAAACTTTGAAAATTGTCGTTAGTAGTGGTAAGATTACTAAAATTAAACTTTGGAGTTTATATATCACTAACAATGCATATAGGTATACACTATAAATGATTACAGACACATACACACCATTCCACATATCTTCACAATACAGCTCTACACACATTTTCTGTGTTATTTTCTCTATATTTCTCCCCTAAGGATCAACATATTAAAATTCCCCCAGCCTATATTTCTGGAACAACTTATCTGGTTTATAGAAAATTGGATGAAAATAAAATTGAGAAATATGAATGATGAAGGGAAATTTTACTAAATATGATGAATTAATTTTCACAACTTATGGTGTACTGCTACACATTTTCCCTCTTAAGTATCTAAAACCACGTTCTCATTTGAAGTTATTTCATAGAACTAACCTATACCTTATTTTGAATTCTGACAAGGGAACTGCTTTACGAATTATCACACAAAAATATCAAGGATAATCCTAAAGTGTAGAGAATTAACTTTGTTTTCATCTTCCAACAATTGCTGTAATTTGAGTTTATAATTCTCTGTTTACTACTATAAATATGGTTACTCCATTTCAAAGAAACTGAACTAAGTCCTCCTACTTGACATAAATCACAGAAATGATAATATTGAAATACAAGTACAAAGAAATTCCATCTTACTAATTGGCTTCTCTTTGAAAAGCATGTTGTTGTTAAAAGGATATGTATATGAATTAACCACTACTTTTCTTTCTGACAGGCATTAGAAAGAAAAAAAATAGTTTTAAAGAGCAAGAAAATGCTTCCAATTTTGTTCATGAATTCTAGGCACATTGTTTTTGTAATGTCATACTTGAAAGACATAAATGACACATGAACAATACACGTTCCTGTAATTTAACACCTGTCGCCTATGAATAGGCTGTGGCATTTTCATGCTTAAATGTGTATGAAAGCAATATGTTGCTTTTTCTCTCCTACAATACAATGTCTTAAGCACTACTGAGAGCATTTGTACTTGGCTGTACCATGCCTGCTCTGAGACTCCACATATGCACTTTTTCCCAATCAGATTTGTGTTACCTTATATGCTTTCTAAACTGAAAATGTCACTGTCCTGTTTAAATGTGTTGACTGCAATAAGGGGAGAGGAACTGTAGGTTATTACAGATATAACAAAGAAGATTTAGCCTTTGGATAATACTTGGGAAATACATATAACCAACCATCTTATAACAAATTTCAAGTGTAATATGTTTATAAGTTGTTGATAATAAATAAAAAAAAGTTGTGGGCAAAAGCTTACACTGCACAGAAGGTACAGAGTTTGCTAGTGCAGAGGGTACCATTCATTGAAAAAAGCTGAGACTTATTTGGAAATACAACATATTTTATAAAATGTAGACTATTTCACCTTTTCTTTTATATTTTCTTTACTTTTGAGTGATTTTTGATTCAAAAGGATGTGCTTAAAATACCAGATTTCAAATATAGTGGAAAGATAGAATGACATTTTCAGAACATTATGAAATCTTTTGAGCTTATTATACTCTGTGGTCTAGAGAAATTCAGAGAAAATCATCAACCCTGGGCTTCACCTTTAAACAGATATAATACCAAAAACCAGATATGGGTCACTACAATGAAGGAGATTTGCTGAGAATTTAATAAATCATATTTCAGTATTAATAATAGATGAGTTGATGTGGGGCTTACAAAATTCCTCATACCAAAGAGAAAGCACTGTTATTTTCATAACAATCCATGAATAAAATACCATAAAAGTGAGAGGAAAGAAAAATAGAGGTACGTTGAATTTAAAAGATATAGCCTAGGTCACAGTAAAAAAGCAATAATCAAGAATGGCCAGAAGCCAAATGACCTTGCATTTGTACCATTTTTTGCTATACCACCTCTCAAGTAAACTCTACTTTGGAATAATAAATATAATAATAATAAATATATAGTTTATTATATATTAATATTATTATTATATTATAATAATAATAAAAAATATAATTGTTCCTAATGCTTGTTTTAAGCCCTTGTGGAATATCCTCTAGATGTGTTAATAGATCAACTCGCTATTTCTTCTTATTTAACAAAGCTATTTCTTGAAAATAAGTAAAGTTTGATTTTAATTGCAATTTAGTCTTAGATTAATCTTTAAAGGTAAGAATTTGGGTGCAGTATTATTAAAATTAAGGTGTTTTGTGCTGAAGCAGAACAGACTAAGTAGCACTAGTGCCATTTCCATAGGTTGGCAGGTTGATTCTGATGTGGGTTAGGAAGTTATTCTGATTTTTCTATTCATTTCTTATTTTATTAACTTTTGAGCTGACTATTTCTAATACAAACTCCAAGGTTAATATGCAAGGTCACTGGGCACAGTGCCTTGCTGGCCAACTTGTTAGGTCATGAGCCTTTTTATCATAGCAAACAAGTACATCCAAGGACATTCTCATTTATTTGGTTACCTTGCATCACCCATTTCATCTTTCTTTCCAGTTTTTCTTTTCTTTTCTCTTCTTTTATTTTAAAGTGTATTGCTGTTTTTCCTACTTGTGTGAATGTGTGAAGGTGTCAGAAACCCTGACACTGGCATTACAGACAGCCATGAGATGCTATCTGGATGCTGGGAATTGAACCCAGGTCATCTGGAAGAGCAGCCAGTGCTCCTAACTCCAAGCCATCTCTCCAGCCCCCCATCCCACATTTCTTAATAAAGATGCTCAACCTCATCCTCACAAAGTGTAAAAATATACTTTTGAAACAGAAGAGAATCTCAGAAGAGTTCTTATTGATTGGAAACACTAGGTACCCATTAGAGGGGAGAGACTCTTCTAACCTTTATGAAGCAGCTACCTTTTGCATTGCTGCACCTGAAGTTTGACATTATTGTAAATTTGCTTTTTGGATACATTTTTCCATCTATTCACTTGTTTTTAAAGCAAGTCTGTTTTCCCTACTTCTGTATTCTCATTCTCTTCTGAAAGAAATCCTAGTAAAATTGAAAATGCCTCCCCTTAGCTGCAGAACATAGACTTTATATTATTCTGGGTCAGCTTGAAACTTATTATGCCTTTCTCAGTGACAAGTGCATATTATGTCTGCAAACAAAATATTATACCTCCCACCCTTCAAGTTCCAATGGCTCTGCACAAATTTCTCTGATAAATTATAAATTATCTTGTTCATTGCTAACCACCTCATGTGATTAATATGATGTAGCAACTAAAATTTTTAATGATTCTTTCCCGGTTTATTCCTTAGATAACCTGTCATGTGTTTTATAATGTTAGATACATCATATATTTTAAATGTATTTGGCTGTTGAACTACTAGGCATAACTTAGAAAACAAGCATACACAGATAAATGAATTGGTATGGGAAATAAGAGTTAATAATTAGAGAAAATTGATAAAAGAAAGGAAACAAAATCTAGTTGTAACAAATATATCAATGACAGATGTTTCAAGGCTGAAACAGAAGGGAAGGAAGCCAAGAGAGCTGTCTAACCTTACACCAGTGATATATTCCAATAACTGTAAAATATAACACCCTTTTCTTTTCTTCTTTGCTAAAGTTTGAAATTAATCTTGGACACTTTCCCTCTCTACCTAGAGAGATGTTGGCATCTAAAACTCAACAATTATTTTGTTTTGGTTTTATAAAGGGAGGGACACATTGAAAGTATAATTTACTTGCAATGTTATACTCATCACCTTACCATATTTCTTTAATTCATTTCTAACAATTAAAAATAATCAATTAATGCCAAGAATAATGTCATTCAAACTTGTAGAAATGTAAAAAAATTATCTTCTGTTTGTGAGAATATCATTTCCTAAAATTCATTATTTTAGATACTGGTATTCTCTTTTTCTAAGTCTTAGTCTCAGTTTTTTCTTTCTCCAAGCCTCTGACACATATATATTTAGAATACAGTCCATATCACCTATCCTGTTTATATTTCCTGTCAGTTCTTTAACACTTGTATGTGATGTCCTTAAACTTTCTATTGCTACACTCTCCAAAAATCCTAACAGTGGTAGCTAGTTTTATGGCAACTCATACAAGCTAGAAACAAGAGAGAACTTCAACTGAGAGAGTATGCCTACCAGATAAGTATGTAGGCAAGTCTGTTGTGCATTTCCTTGTTTGATGAGTGATTTGGAAGGACCAGGATCACTGTGTGTGATGGGGTGCCACCCTTGGGCTGGTGGTCCTGAGTGCTATAAAAAGGCAAGCTGATCAAACCATAGGGAGCAAGTCAGTAAGGAGCATTACTCCATAGCTTCTTTAGTTCTTATCTCAAATTTTTGCCTTTGTTTTATTTAATGATAGACTGTAATGTGGAATTGGAAGCTGAAATAAACCCTTTCCTTTCCAACTTGTTTTTGGTCATGGTGTTTTATCACAACAATAGAAACTATAACTTAAACACCAAACCTAAGCTATAACAACAGCTACGTGGCTTCACTTATTGTACGGGAAAGTCAACAGTGTATTTTTTATTAAGGTTATAGTTGAATGCTCGTAGTCTCTTTGATTCAAGCATATACTTCATATATTCTCTTTGGCATTTACACTGATCCCCATCTCTTCAGTTCTTTTTTAATTCTAGATTGTGACCCTTTATTAATAATTGCTATCTAAATTTACTAGCCTTTGTACAAATTAAGGGAAAGTGAATGTGAATCTATTAGTGCTAGTGCAACAAACAAGACTCAGAGTTAAACAAACTTTTATTACCTAACACCGTCTTGAAACACAAGAATGTAGAAGTATGGGTTATATAATATGTATGGTATCAGGGCAATCTGAAGATTTTGATTCCTGTGTAGGACATAACTAGCAAGCTATAATGACATTGGAACATATAGGTAGTTTACCTGTCTAAAATAAAAATGTTGAACACTAATCCTTTTTGAAATCCTATTTATACTCCATTCAATCCCATTTGTCTTCTAGATTATTGTTTAACAATCGTCAAAAATAATCCAATGTTGAAAAATCTTATGGATAAGCCCTATACATCAAGAAGATTCCAAAACACAATAAACTTTTAGAACTTAATATTAGGTATTATTTACTCTGGTGATTTCAAAGATAAATATCATAAATTTATAATTTAGGCAAAATATAATTTGAATCTCAAAGATGGAAAATATTCCTCACCAATCTTTGTTAGACACCAGTAATCTCTTTATAAACTTACTTTTAAATCCATCCATGTACTGTGAATATATTTCTGGAGATGATTTTAATAGTAAATTCACCTGTAGACTTTTAGTCATGCTAGTGGACTTATGTATACACATTTTATAATTGATATAGAACTTCAGAAATACATTTAAGTTTAAGTTTAAATACATTTAAGTTTCTGTATGTGTAATAGAATAGATTGTATAGACAAATCCAATATATGCATGTTTCCTATTCAAAGAATTGTTATAATCAATTTCAAGGTAAAATTGCATTTAAGGGAAATTGTTTTAGACATTTTGAAGGTATGTGTAGAAACATTAACTTCTCTGAAATTCTAGGAAATTGTAATGTTCTTATGAATAATACAATTCTGAGTGATTTGATGATTTCCCTTATTTCAAGTAACTGTTTGCAATTACTATTAAGTGGAATATTTGGGGGGTCCTTAAAATAATTAAGAATTAAGTTTAATTGGCTTGTTTTGACTTAAAAATGAAATAGCATAATTGAAAAATAATTTTTTAAAATAATGGATGTAGGTTCTGTTTACAAGGAATATAAATTAGGGAAACAAAGGAGAAGATGGGTAGTGCAGCTGATAAAATTTAAGCCAAACACTTTTCTCAACAGTAGAGAGATATGTCATACAGAATTAAATACGTTTTGTACATTGTTTCCCTGCTTGTTTTATAAACCTTGTCCCAGTGTAGCAGAAAATGCATAAGCAACAAAATTTGAAGTGTCATATAATTGCATGTTTTATAAGCATGCCTTTATCTCTGGTTTACCTAGAGCTATTAATAGGGTAAAATTACAGTGTTTCTACTTGAAATTGCTGTCTTTGAAACCAAAATGTAGGTGCAATATGTAAACAAAGAAATGACTCATCTTTAGTTGATATGTTTCCAAGTAGAACCAAGTGGGGTTTTACTGATGTGAGTAGTAGCTATTCTGTCTTTGCCAAGCTATTCAAGATTGTTTACAATTATAACCTTGATGACAATTAAGTAAGTGAGACAGAGGGGCAAATACAGTTGGATGGAGTGATGTCACACATATCACTTGCTTGTGATTGCACACACAGTACAGTGCAAGCAAACAAGTAGGTCTACTAAGCCACCTGTGGAGTAAAGCCCACATTTACAATATATCAATTCAATATCATTTGATTTCCTTCTTTAAAAAGTCTCTTACTGTCTTCTAGAAAGTGTGGTCGTCAAGAGAGTTCATTTAAAGTTTAACAGAGCTGGGAAGAGAATAAGGCAGAGAATTCTTCAGGTACAGGTATAAAATCATGAGTGTTGGTTAATTCCAAGAGCTACTTTGACTTGATTAAGGAACTTAAAAACATTTTGTGTGTAAATGGAAAGGTATTTTCAGAAGAGATTTGTGGGTGAGTGCATGGATTCTGTGGGGGCAGATCCTCCTATTATCAGCTAAGAGCTCAAACAGAAATTGAAAAGAACTGTAAAAGGACATTTTTTCCCTCTTTCTTACCTTTAAGTTGAGATTTCTTCTTGTCCTTAAATTTCATAATTTCAGAATCTCTCACCTGTGGATTTCAGTACAGTAGTCAGAAGATGCTGACTGGGTTCTCATTACTTTCATCCTTGACTAGGAGTTACCTCATGAGCTTTCCTGGTCTGTAGACCTGAGACTTGGTCTTAGTCACACTATCAACATTTCAATGTCTCCAGTTTACAGATAATTTACCATGGGACTTCACAGCCTCAATAAGTTTATTTGCCAATTCTGCTGAAGCTATGGGGGTCAGTGGAGCTGTCCACTCCTTTACCCTCTGGTGTCCACAAACACCAAGGAGGCAAGGAAGAGGAATTGGGTGGCCTTATTCCAAACAATTCTGGAAGCTTCTTTTCTACAGCTGCCATGGAAAGACAGGGAAGGCTGTTCCACAGAAGGATGCAACTGGGGCTAATGTGATACTTTGTAAAAATAGGCAAGAAAAATAAATCCCTCAAGGCAGAGCCCTGCTTCTATCTCCTTTCCATAAGCCCCAGAACACACTGCCTAGCACTGTTAGAGATGGCAATCAATGAGCCCGGTGCCTAGTGTCAGCATCCAGGAGACTAAGACAATGTGAGAAAGATGTCTTTGAAGGCACCAAGGCTTGTCACGGACCAGAGCTGACTTTTCAAACACTGGAGAGGCTTTTTGTATCCTCTTCCTGAAGAACCAATGACCAGAGCAGAGGCATCACATGAGAACTTTTAAATTCTGTGGAACATATTATTTCTTACTGGTTTCATCTACCTTGAAATCTCTATCACCCAGCTTTGGGAAATAGATACATTACCCTGGTATAGTATCACTTCAAAATGATAGGTTATATAATAACTCCCCACTGTGATTTGTAAATATTATTCAGCAAATATAACTTGTCTCTGATCTCTGATGTTCTTGTGTACATTTGACATTTGCTTAGCACCTGATAAGTATCAATTACTTGGTTAATTACTAAAATCTTGCTCAGTAACTAGATCATGGTCTCTACTCCTAAGCAAAATCTGATTCTATAGAAAATTAATACCTTTTTCTATCCCTTTCCTTGTAACACATACATAGCAAGCTGTTGTATCATTATGCTGCCCTAAGCTTCCCACACACTCATTAAATGTGGGAGAACTATGACAAAATAATGAGAAAATTGTATTTTAGTTATTTCCTAACATTATCATATATGAATTACACTATCAGTTTCACATACATTGATATGGCTTTCCTTTTCACATTCCTTTCATAACAATTTTTCTTTAGAACTTTAGGTTTGTCAGAATGTCTAACAGGGAATATATTAAGCTAAAGTGAGAAGAGTATTCTGCAGCTAAAATATACAAATTGATTTTTAAGTTGGTTGCATCAAATTATCTCAAGTAAGCAGCTGTGTCATTTTCAGTGTAGTGAATTTCTTTCCACTTTTACCTTAAGCAAAATGGTATGGGTACAATTTCTGTATGTCACCCATGATTCTTCTGCCAGAGGTTTATGTGAAACCTTTCGTAGGCCAGGTAAGGCATACAGTAGCTAGGCTGCTGTGGGCATTATCCTTGAAAGGGTTTCACGCAGCTGGAGAGAGATTCCTGTTACTTCCCCTGGGAGCAAATTCTTGTAAAAGAAAGAGATTGGCCCTTGGATTCTTCAGCTTTTTTACTTAACATGATCTCATCAGCACCTGTTCCTGACATGATCACCTCTCAGCTACATAGCTGCAGCTGACTGATTTTGGACTTTCAACCTCTCAAACCTGAAAACTGAATAATCTTGTTTCTTTCTTAAAGTATTAAGTGTTGCAGCTTCCTCGTATGTGGTGACTGCTTTGTTGAAAACTGTGGCATATAAATTCTGAGCATCCTGTTGAAACCACCAAATTAGACTCTCCTCTGTTTGTCACTCCTTATACTGCTTTTGGTTAGTTTTCTTCTTCCTTTTTTTTTTAAAATTCATGTCATTTGTTCATTTTTTTTTTGTTAAATTTACCTCACTTCAGAATTTTATTTGTAATAAAAATTTTTTCTTAGAGAGAAATATTGATTATACCTTCACCAAAAACACAGTCTTTGGATACTAAGAATTTTACAGTGTTCACAAAGAATTCCCCTGAAGCGGCAACCACTGAGGTCTTAGAGATCAATCAAATCAATCTACATTGTGTCCTACTTTTATTTTTCATACAATATTTTTCATACAATATCTCTATTGTGAAAGTGGTTAATATATTTCTGTTAAAATAGAAGAAAATGTAAATGAAATGCCATATATAAGAATATATTTTCTGAAATAGAATAGTGTTTTCTTTAGTGTGCTTTACCTAAAATCAGTTAGCTTGCTATTAGAAGACTGTGTTTGTTCAAGTGAAGCTTTCTCAAGTTCCTCATACAAACCCTCAAGCTCTAACACAGTAACACCATCCTCCAGACTTTACAAGATACATTCTGTGTAGTAGAGAGAACATGGATTCTATGAGTTGGTAGTTTGAATCTTCATTATACTGTTTCATAGCTGCACAAATCCAGACAAAGTATTTAGTCACATGACACCCATTTTCATCTCCTGTAAAATGGAAGACTATAATAGCTTTAAAGCATGGCTGGTAAATATTCAAAATCTACACCAGGACCTAATGTATCATAGACACAGAATTAGCTATTTCCACTGACTTAGGTTTCCTAAGTAGTGATGTGACTTTTGAGTAGAAGTTTCTATTTTTAATCTCTGTATCTGCAGCTCTAAACACTGAGTAGGCAGTACAAATAGTAAAATCTTTGCTGTATTTTAATTGTCTCCATGGTTACTGTTGAGACAACCTGATATATATGGTATTTTAAAATGACATTGTTAACATGGTTACATGATGTATATTTTCTGAAAAAGACTTTTGTCTCTAAAGAAGATAGAAAATTCTTGAGAAATAAACTCAGCTAATGCATATTTGAAAATCAATGTAAGTTATGTTACCTTACAATGATACGTTAGAGGTAGAGAGGCACAAGTTTCTTGAACAACAAGAGTTAATTTCAGGTTTTGTTGGATTGAGAGTCATAGGGGAAAAGAAAAGTGAGAAAAATGGAAGAAAATAAATTAAATATTTCTGTGGTTTCATTTAGAGATGAGAAAAACAACCTCAAGAACCACCTACAGTTTTGTTTGTAAGGCTAATTTTATTTATATTCTACAGCAACAGTCAAGTTCTTCGAGTGCAAACTACATAATTAAATGGACACAATATTAAGGTACAATAAAAGCTTATAACAGAGTGACTTAAAAAATGATGGAGAGTACGTAATCAAAAAGATTCTTTTCCTTCACTTCTAATGGTCTAACCATCTGCTTTCCCCAAGAAGGGTACTTGTTGCTTTGGAATCTGTGTGCCTGGTGTGGGGGTTTGTTGCATAGCTGCCTTTGCCCTCTTTGTCCTAGTTAGGAAACATAGATCTTAATAGACCCACATAGAATGTTTCCTACTGAGCCGCAAATAAGATATTCAGATAGTTATGATAACCATTGTAACTCTTAAAACTCAGCATGTTAGTGACTGCTGCTATTATCATTCAGCTGTCGTTTGAAGGAGTTTGAGTTGTCAAGGCTGTTAAATCTATAAAGGCACAAATGTGTTTCCCACAACTTGAGATATTAAGAAAGCTGGCAGCAAATTGCTACAATGTTGTGAAACAAGATCAGTTGTTCAAAGATGATGTATTCAGTGATTGCCCAGATACTGAACTGGAGAAGGTGTGTAGGTTACTCTGAAATCTCTTGGGTCAGGATAAAGAGTCGACTGCAAAAATGATGGAAGAGACAGAGTTCTTAAAGCAAGAGAAACTGGGGTCTAGAAACAGAGAAGATCCTTGGGGTAGTTGAGGTTACATCTTACCTAATATAATTTTGGATGGAAATAAATGAATATGCCACTTATTAATTTGTAACAAAAATAATTCCTTTCAATGATGAATGAATTTAAAAATCATAGTTGATTTTAGGAAGGATAGAAACACTAGAAAAGTTGGGAGACGTGGGAAGGCAGGAGAAAATTGGTTAAAGCCTCCTGCTAGCTGACAATCAAGAATTCTAGCACATTTGCTCTGAGGACTGCTAACAGACCATGTCTCCTTTGTAGGGAGATACTTTCAAACAACACTGTTAAAGTAATAATGAACCATGATAACTAGGGTAGCTCCAGCTAGAAGTATTTACCCACTTCATTTACAGATATTTGCTCTGGATTTTACAAATAAGAATTAACTTCTGTCAACAGTAAAAGCACCTTAATTTCCTCTGAAACTTCTACAAACCTGGGTTTCACCTTATCATTCATAATCCCATTAGTGCACATCAGGAGACATTCTTCCATCATTTTCACCAAAACAGAACATGTATTTATCAAATCTTTGATAGTCACTTCAGAAGCCACCAAAACTTCAGGGCTCAATCAAGATTTTTAAGAAGCCCACCTGTAATCTCTTAGGTGTGTACCTTCTCTTTTTTCTGTAAAGGAATGTTAGTCCCATGCTGAAATCTCTGTTAAATTTCTTCATAAAAAATGACAATTCTACTTCATGCTTCCTCATCTTGGAATTATTTTCTGTGTCATTGAGGAATCCTGCTTTACCCGTGTAGGGATTTCAGAAAGTAAACCCTAGGTTGTTAGCAGTAGGTCTGTGACTCAGGCTCATGTCTTACTGTCCCTGACACAGCTGTATCTACAACTTCTTCATCCATAGATATTATTATGTACATTGCAATTTTTGAACACTATTTGTACCATTACTACTTAAAATGTTTTTTCTTTATTCTTGGCATTCAAACACAGAGCATCACACACTGTACCAGTGAGTTGCAGTTATTGTATGTTTACCACAAAGAGTTAATAAAAACGAAGATGTACTACAGCTACAAAATTGCAATATCAAGTGCCTTATTGATTGCTTCATTGTACTTTGCTTCCTTAGCAAAACATAGAATTTGTTTAGATATTTAAAGATGGAATTTTAACAAACATTTAAAAAACTATGGCTATCAAAAATGTTGACAGTATTGAGCGTCACAAAGAGTAAGTCAAGAATGTTTGACTTGTGTGTTGTAGAAATGCATCTTGCAGAGGCTAAGCAAGTCATAGCCAAAAAGGACTTTAACACCAAATAAAGAATTAGCATATTTCAGGAAGCAAGAGGAAATTCTGTATTGAAATTATCTGCTCTTTTCAAACTCACATAAATTAAGGTTACAAGATAACACAGAACATCTTCTCATTCAAATATACTCCTGTATGAAAGACTCAGGCTGAATTGATGCTTGCTTTGTGAATATTATTCAATCTGGAGAGTTAACAACATCACTTGACATAATTATATTTTAATTTCAATTATAAAATCACTATGTGACTGCCATTACCTAAATTTTCAGAGTTCTTTTTCTTACTTGATTAATGAAGGAACTAAACACTGCAGCTCATTCAGACCTAAAATTCTACTCCAGGAGTCTATAATTCCTTGATTACTATTTTTTTTAAATTTGTATTTCCACTATAATCAAATGCCTTAATAACAGGAATTTGCTGTGCATTTTATTGTGTTGATTTACTCCATATTCAAAGCACCAAAGACCATCTACTGTTCACAAATAGTTAAAATTGATTTGATATTGATAACTACTTCATGTTTCCAAAATAAGCTAGACATTTCTAAAGGTTCTTCCAGCTATTAATTATTAATATAAGTTTCTCCCATGATGAACACATGGCATGTGTCTATGGAATTTTAGTCGTTTACTTAGTACATATTAGTAGAGCCATTACTTTGATTAATTAAAATCTTCACATACTTCATGGAAAAATTATAAATCTGTTTTATATTTTTTTGGCAAATGCTTTTTCTTTGGTGGGGTTTTTCAAAGGGTAACTTAAGGATGTTCCTAGATAATATTAGTGTTCCTCCCATTCTTTTCTGGCTCAGCAATGGTAAATGCACATTTTATTCTTTAAAGCTTAGGAAATTAGTAATATCTTTTAGAGCTGTAACCACATCATTTTTCAAGAAGACATTTAAGCTCTGGGAAAGTTTTATATGCGCATATGAGGTTCTCTTATGAAAAACTTCACATTTCCTGATAACTTATTGAATATTCAAAAAGAAGTTGGAGGTTTCTTATTTTTTAAAAATATATGTTCAAAAAAATATATGGCCCTCCTGTAATCATCCTGGATAAAGCATAGTTATTCTAAAGATATGTCATTTCTGTTTCTCCCTTTTATTTTCAGACTATTGAAAATAATGGGTTTTATAATTAAAATTCATTCAGGAATCTCATGACAAGAGTAGGATAAAAGCTGATGCCCTGTACCAGCAAGAAGAGAAATTTGTCTGTCAAGAAGAAATCTCACATAGTTATTGCAGCTTGTTAAAACACCTTGTAAGAGAGATTGGAGTTGAGATAGTGATGGTTCAGTGATGGGCTAGATCACCCCTCTGATCATGACTGCTTAGGACTCGCCTTCTATTTCAGCACCTAAAAGATGAAGGTAACTTTTAAACGTGTTCTGGTGGAAACCAAATGGTTGATAATGAACCATCAGGTCCCATGTGACCTGAGTCAAGTGTTAACTTACCCTGAAGCCATGAACTTAGGTAGCCCCACCAGCAATCCATCATCAAATGGAAGTGGTGTACATGTGACAAGGTCTTCAAGAATTTATGGCTTCATAAGTTATGCTCTATGATTGGTTGACTACAGGAGTCAGGCTAGGGATAGTTTATAGGTATTTTTTGTCTACTGTACAGGCATCATCCAGAAGTAGTCAGCTAAACATTACAGGACCATTTTGTGACAAATTTTGAAGGAGAATGGTGCATGAAAATCTTTACAGTGGGCAGAACTTCAGTCAGTGCATATGGTCAAGCATTTGATTAAGAGGGTAAATAGTCATATATGCAATGTGTATACTGACATATAGGATATAACTAATCACCAATCATTAGGTTGGAGGGTCAGGAATTTGTAGTGTCTTCAGAGAAAATAGATGAGAAAGACACTTGGGGAAATAGATTGAGCTCTCCAAATGAGTAAAGGAGGTAGATATGTTCATGACTCATGTAAATGTTCACTGAAATGTGATACCAACAGAAAGAAATTTTAAATCAGGCCAATAGAATGATGCATTCAATGAGTAGCAGTTTGCAACTTTCTCGGCCATGCCTGTCATTGCTCAATGGCCATGAACAAAGTCACCAGTGGGCAGAGATGAAGTTTATGCATGGGATCAACAACATGGGTTCCACTAAAAAAAGACTGACCTTGCTATGACTGTTGTTGATTGCTAAACCTGTCAACAGGTGACATCATCATTTAGCCTCCAACATGACACTATTTTCCGTGGTGACCAGCCATGGGCCTGCTGGCAGGTTGACTATATTAGATAACCACCACTGCATAAAGAGTGGTGCTTAGACCTTACTGAAATCAATACTTATTCTGAGCATGGACTTGACTTCCATACATGTAAAGCTTCTACCAGAACTACTATCCATGAACTTACATAATCTGTGTTCATTGTGCCCTATAATACAGCATTGCTACTATCTAAGAAACTCACTTCACAGCCCAAAATGTTCTTCCACCAGCAGTTCCACCATGCTCATAGAGTTCACTAGTCTAACTATGTTTCCCGTCATGATGAACTGGTTAACTTAATAGAACTAAGGTACTTGGTAGACATAGCTATAATAGTATTCAAGACTCCTTTGAGTCTGTTCCTTGCCTCATGCCAAAAATGGAGTAAGGAACCCTGTGTTAGGAATAAGCAGAGTGAATGTGTATTTATTGGAGAAAAGTAAGAAAAGAACTCCAGTGGGTTCCTCAAAATGGAAAGTGGTAGTATTTTCATGTCCTGTGGTGTTCTATAGGGGTTTATGGTAATAACTTAGCAGAGATTGAGACAATCTCTACTGCAGTTAGTCATTTTTGAACCCATTAAGGGTTGAAACTACAAGGAGTTCACATGCCGTGTACTCTTAATAATTTTATAGCTATTTGTTCATTCAGAATAGGCATCCCTTGTGCTTTGTGTTTAGTTCATAATCCACTATAGGCTGTGCTTTTATTGCCTAAGGAAAGCTGTCTCAGGAGGGAAAGTGTTATCCTAAATACTATATATGCTTTTAATCAGTATCCAATGTGTGATTTGGTTTCTCCTGTAGTCAGGATTAATGGGTCCAGAAATAAAGGGTGTGGAAATTGGAATGGTACCATTCACCATCACACTTAGTGATATCCTAGCAAAAGTGTTGTTTCCTATTCCCAAAATCAAATGCTTTGGTGGTCTAGAATCCCTGTTTCCAGAGAGAATAATCTGTCTACCAGGAATCACAACACACAATCCACTCAGCTAGAAGCTAAGATTTCTACTTGGCCAATTTGGCCTAATTCCTAATTTAATTAGTCAGACAAATATATGAATTACAGTATTAGAAGGCATAGTTGATTCCAGCTACCCTAGGGAAATTGGGATGTTCCTTCATAACAGAGGTAAGGAAGAATAAGTCTGGAGTTCAGTATATGTTTTAATGCATCTCTTGGTATAACCAGATCCTCTGGTTAAGGTCAATGGGAAACAACAATATGGCACAGGTGTGAAGGTATAGGTTAATCCTGTAGCCAAAAAACTAAGACAGTTACTGAGATAGAAACATGACAAAAGATGTAGTTTTAATATCAGCAAAGTTCATATTCATAGTTTTAAAAATTAAGTTTGTAATAGTCATGAGTGCTTGTGTCCTATTTTATCAAGAATAAGTTTACAAACATATACATGCAAAATAAGTATTTGTATATTCTTCCTTCTAGTTATTTACCATGTAATATAACATTTACTGAAATTATGTCACTATTATAAAATCTATAACATACTAAAGTTGTGGGTATTAAAGACAGAATTATTCAAAAAACCTTCCTTCTATTCTGGTTCAACAGTATATTTTTGGTTATATGGGATGATTTTATTGTATTTAGCAGATCTGTGACCTTGTTATTGCCTTCCTTTGAAAATTAAGTGCAACGTACAAAAATATGATTGAGTACCAAATTGGTAAGGGATGCATTTATACTAGATAATCTTGATTAGCAATTTTATTAGATGAACCAAGAGACATATATCTGAATGGGTCTGTGAAGGCATCTGCAGAACTAATTAAGTTAGAAGGTAAAGCTTTCTTCCAGAGTGTGTCGCTCTTTTGGCTGTGGCCCAGGCATAGAATTTCTGAATGAACATAGTGTTGCTTTGCTTGCCTGCTTTATAGAAGGGAAACCATGTGCATTTATACTGTTTTTCCTTCTGATGCCATCCTTTGCAGACCGAAGAACCAGATCCTTCAGTCTTCCAATATGAGGCAAACACCAATGGTTCTTCAGGAATCTTTCAGTCCTTCAGTATAATATTGGGACTGCTGACATGAGTTTTTTGCCTCTCCAGTATGCCTTGCCATAGTTGGTCTACCCAGCCCATATTGTATAAACCACTTAATACATTCCCTTTCCTAAATTCATTCTATTAGTTTTGTTCCTTAGAGCATGAATATCAGTATTTATGAGACATTTTTATTTATTCATCTTACCAAGGTGATCACATTGAATAAATCTCATTTCTCTGATTTTTTCACTATTATTTGTCTCTTTATTTGGTCAACTGAGGACAGGTGGCTAAGCTTATTTATAGATGGAAAATCAGAATTCCTTCTTAGTTTTGTTAACAAAAAATTTTAAAAGTTGGCCCAAACGGAATTGCAGGAATAATTTTATCAGTCTTTAAAATAAAAAGCTTCATGCAGGCAAGCTGGGAATCTTAGAAGCTGCCAGGAGAAGGAAAAAGAAGCAAAGAAAGAAAACAGACAACCATGCTAGTTAAGGAAGCATGAGAGTCAGACAAGCAGTCACACAACAGAGATGGAGTCTCTGGAGAAAGAGAATGGAGGGTAGCACAAAATATTTGGGAAACCCAAGGTGTTAAGAAAAAGATATTCACAAAGAAATAGAAAGAAGAATGGGGAATGCTATGCTTTTTGAATGATTCAGATATACAACCTGACTTATGAAGCTGAAGGCCTGTGGTCTGTAAGGTAAGAATCCTCACCTAACTTTGGGGAAAGTATTCTGAGTTAGAAAAGAAGAATATTTTAGTAAAGGACTACTTACCTTGCCTATCTTCTCTTTGTGTTTCTTAAGGTGAGCCAGCTTTCCTAGGGCTAGGCTCTTGGCTAGGTGATGACCCAATTTAAGAGGACTGTTAGATCTCCTCCCAGGCAAGTAGATTTATTTCCTCACTTGGAATTTTCCCTTAATGGATCTTTATGGCTACTCTAACTCTAGATTGTTAGGGATGACAGAGTCTAGGTTCTAAAACTGCTAACCCTGATACTATTCCTGTAGAATCATGCTTATTATGCTTATCTTGAAAAATACTGAGAATTAAAAGAGTTCAGCAAAGCTAACAGGATTTTATACAGTACATTTGGCCATGTTTTCCTCCTTCCCCATCACCTTTCCAAAAATAATAAATTCATTTTGTTTTTCTGCTGAACTCTCAATAGCTCTTGTCTAATGAATTAAATTGTTTGGGGAAAAGGAAGAGGATACTGGGACAGATTAGGGTCATTTTTTATATACTGAAGGGATTAATACATCATGAAATATTTCCATTCCTGTGGCTCTTGTGTCATGAATAATGCTATTAAAATTAAAAAGTGTCATATAAGCCTAGTAATGAAATAACAAACAAACAAGGACAGATAATTTTTGCCAATGGCAGGCAATATTTTATAAGTATTCCTTCACCCACAAATTGCCCTCACTTAATTAATTAATGTTGCCTAAGCACTTTGTGGATAAAAGAAATTATATGAATGTTAGAAATGGGCTCAATTCATCTTTTACTTTATTTCATTTTTTAAAATATTTTAAATTGAAATATAGTTACTTCACTTTTCCCTCCTTTCAGCCCTTCCCAGTTAACCCTTTGAACTTGCCCTTTGTCACCTCCCTCAAGTTGAGAGCCTCTTTTTCTTTGGGAGATATTTATACACACAAAAACATACACCCCCACATACTCACATCCAGGGTCAGAGGGAGGGAGGGAGAGCAAAAGACTAAGACAGAGTGAGAGAGAGAGAGAGAGTGACAGAGTGAATGAGTAAGACAGCAAAGGAAAGAGGTGGGGAGGGAAAGATGGAGGGAGAGGATATGTATGCATACATGCAAATATATATGTAAGTAGAACCTGTGAGTCCATTTTCTGTTGATTGTGTGGATATGGTTTTAGGACTGATCACTAATTCTTTTCTCAGAGACTGGGAGCTCAGGAGCTGACTGCACTATTCCTCAATGAACACACACACAAGCAGATTCTCCTGGAAATTCTTCAGAGCAGACACTCCTGAAACTGTCATATGTTTTCATCTAACCTTGTAGAGTTTGAGAATCAGTCTTCACCTTTCTTATATTACACCAATCACAAAAAATCCTTGCGAATATTTGAATAGATTCTGTGCCGATGGTAAATAATTAAGAAAATCACTTAGATGAAAATAGTGCCTATTATCACTGTTTCTCTTTGCAGCATAAGAACTTTGGACATGTTCTAACAGGATTGTCTGTGGTGACTCTCCAGCCATCAGTCACACTACCAATTCAACAGCAAGGTTATCTGCTCTTGATGTGTCACAGGAGCTTTCTCGCTGTCAGAAATAACTTCTTAAATACATATGTTTTTATTTGGATGTGTAACATTATCATCCTGACTTCTTTTCCCCCTAAGCACCCTTTCTAAAACAAAATAAATGATCACTTCAATACAGAATTTATCCACTTCCTCGTTAACTTGTGAAACTGACAAAACATATTTGTATTTCAATTCTGAACTGATTTTTAACATTCTATAATCCAGAGAAGTTATCTTAGAAGACATCCCACTTTGATGTGTTTCATAAAGTAAGATTAATACTTGTTTTTAAGTAGTCTATATTCTAACTCTAATAAAGTATATTCCTGTAAATATTAAAACCATTATTGTTTCAATACCAAATTCTTAGCAGAGAGCAAAAAAAAAGGAAGTAAACCTTTAATTTTCCATTCTCCTCATGAAACATCTGTATTTTGAAGTAACCAAGTAATAGGTCTTACTATTAAAACATTAACATAAATAAAACAATGAAATGTATATATTTATTGATCTTTAGTAATAAAATGTATCATATATGAAAATAAACAACAGTTACTTATATATTACTTATATTTTGGTAGCCTGTTAAAGAGTACATGAAAGCATTTTTAAAATGGCATATGTTGTGTAAAATGAATGAGAATTATTCAAATAAAATGTGCTTCCAAGGTGATATACAGACTGTAATTTGTTTTTCATGGTTTGGAATTGGGAAGGAAGTTGCAGCATTTTTAAAGAATAAATTGAAGGAACAACCTAAAAGTCTCAGTTGATGTCCTATAATTCAGAAGAATGCTTCACTCAATAACAGCCAAATCCCTTAGAAATGACCTTTGGTATTTTAGAAAGAAAATAAAATGGAGAAGAAAAAGAAATAGTTAAAACAGTCTAACTTATTTAATTTAGATATATTAAGAGGAAGCTCACATAATTCAAAATAAAGCTGAGAATCTACAAAGTTATAACTAGTTTAGTGTTAGACAACATTAGAGGATAGGGTGAGAAGAGCCAAAGTTTGATTTAGATTTTTTTCTCCACATTTAATATCACAGTTAAGAGACAGAACCTTTGCTGCTGCCAGTGTCATATTTTGCAAAGTAATTTTTATCTGATCAAAAGCAGAGCAAAATTTATTTTTCTAGTAGGGCCTTTTAAGTATCAATACCACTGGTTGTTAAGAATATTGAATCTGGAATGTAAATGACAGATTTTTCTTTGTGTAATTGTAACTGCTAGGTAGAAATTCCATTAAAATTTTACTGCCATTTGTTAAACAACAGTAACTTTAATCTATGGGATGGATATTAAGTTATAAAGCAAAGAATCTGCCTGGCACAAAATTTGAAGCCTATAACATACAACACTTAATGGATGCTACCCACTATTCCTTGAAGGAAAGCCAGTGTGATGTCCTAAACAAGAAAAGAGAGGCTAGACCAGATTTCATAAATCCAAGTCTCATCTATTATATTTGAGATCTTGGACAAGTTATGAAATCTTTTTTTTTCTTTTCATATGGTAATACATAAAAGAATTAAGAGTGTTAATTTTTATTCATCCCAAAATGATTGCATTAAATGCAAGTGAATAGAGTAAATTAGTTACTAACTTACTTTTGTGTTAGCTAGAACAACTTATATAATAATGCATATAACATACCCAAGGATAGGAGGTATGAAAAAATCACTGGGTTTTATTCTTATATACGTCATTCACTAAATTAGGAAGACAATAAATTTGAGGAGAAATTAAAATGTTTGAATATATATGCATATGTATGTATATATACATATACATGTACATATTTATATGTATGTATGTGTGCATGTGTATATATATATATATATATATATATATATATATATATATATATATATATATATCCTTTGGAGATATCCAGTTATAAGACTGAATAGTCAGTTGAACGCACCTGTTGGAATTGTGGACCAGAAGTATGCACTATAATTTAGACAAAATGGTGTTGGGAATGAAAAGTTATCATGAGAAATAGGTGAAAATTGAAGCATGGATCCCACATGACACAGCATAGGAATTTAACAGAGGGAGTAAAACATGAGGCTTCTGATTAAAATTCAAATGAAGCACAGCTTCTTAGCAGAATTATTTTGAGTGCTATAGGAACTCACATAAGTCATCCATCATGATATTTTTTTCAAAATTCTACCTCCCAAGACAAATACTGCCACTATGACAGATATCTGCCTCAAATCTTGATGTGATCATTAAAGACAGGGCTTCTTCACTTTGTTTCCATCACACTGGAATCTGGCCATATGGTTACATCTCCTATGCTGTGAGTTACAGAAGTCAATTCTTGAAATATTGGACATGGAAAAATAGATAGGGAAGTTAGATGAGATGAGAACTTGTGTAATTTAGGCAAATCACGATGATATCAAAAAATTGAACTAGAAAGCCAAAAGTTGAAGAAGGGATGGGAATTTCTGAAAACCTGAAATTATTTGTAGGTCAAGATGAAAATTTTGTGAAGCCATTGGGCTTTCCTTGTTTTCAAGATATTTGATTATTTTCCAGGATTTGATCTGCATTCTTTTTTTCCCCACATTCTGATAGGCTATGTTTCACAAAGTTGTTTCTTTCATTTTTCTCCCTCTCAAAATCTCATTATTATTTTCTCTTGATTGTAATTACAGTACAAGTGTCTTTTAGGGCTTGTTATTTCTCCATACCAAATTTTAATGTCTGCATAAAATAAGAAATAGAATTATTCCAGATGATTATACTTCTCGCATATTATTTGTATCTTAAATTTCTTTGCTAAATAGAAAATAAGTACCTGTAAGAAACTTACTTATTGAGATTAGATAATTAGTAGATAGGTATGTAGGCAGATCTGTAGATACACAATACGTTATAGATAATAGATAGAAGGTAGAGTTCTATGATATTGTAGTCAATCTCTTGTTAGATATCTATATGAAATAAAAGGTGCAGGAAATTATTGGGAGCTGTGAAGATAAGTTTTGGAAGACCATATGTCCTCTTGATGAGAAGTGAAAGGTCTTTGTTAAAGAAAGGATGCTTAAAATTATTTTTCCTCTTCCCTTCTTGTAACTGTAGTGGTCTACAAAGCATGCCTTGACATCAGCCTTTCTTAACACACCTCTCCACATGCACATATGCCCAAACCTAGGTTCCATCAGCACTTTGAATGACTCATCTTTATTCTCTTTTCTCCCACATCCTCTGAGTGATGGCAGGAGCTTTGCAACATACTTAGGCAACTTAGGCATTTTTTTTTTTTTTACCACATGAAACTTTATACTGAGACAAATACTGACTTTATCACAGTTTCAGTAATAGGATTATACACAACACTATCACATAATTTGCAAGTATTATCTTACTGGTGGAATCATTTGAGGTAACCATCCAATGATCCACAATTGTGAATCAAGAATTAAGAATGGTCAGTGAGTTCTCTATGCTGATTACCTATCAATAAGAAAATACAGGATGTTCTGTGATCATGTGTGCTTATAATTTTCCTGTTTGTTTGATAAAATATTGTAAGAAAAGCAACTAGAGTATAAAATGGCTTATTTTGGCTTATGGGTTGACAGTGATAGATTCATAACAGTTTAGAAGAAATAGCCTTAGTTGGCAGTATAAGAAGCTGGCCGATCACACTTTTATTCACACATATGAAGTTGGAGTGAGGAGGCTATTAACCCTCGAAATATATCCCAACTGATGTTCTCCTCCAGCAAGGTTACCACCTCCTAATTTCATAACCTCTACTCCTCCCATCTGGATCCTCCCTTTCTGTCTTTCATTAGAAAACAAATAGGTATTTGAGGGATAGTAATCAAAATAAAATAAAAATATAATATATTAAGATTATACAAAAATTAACACATCAGAATAGGACAAATGAACAGAAGGAAAAGTACCCAGGAGAAGGCACAAGAAACAGCTACAGACAAAGAGATTCTTTCACACACTCAGTATTTAATTCCCCTAAGAAATTTGCTAATTCCTTCCCCATAAGCATTCTTATGAACAACCCAGGATTTGTTGTGTATATGTGCACAAGCATACACCAGTATTTATGTTTGAAGGCCAGAGATCAAATTTGGCTATGCTTCCTCAGATGTGATCTAGCTTGTTTTTGGAGATGGGGGTCTCTCAATGGCCCTGAACTCATGGGTCATACTTGTCTGGCTGGCCAGTGAGCCCTCAGCATCCTCCTGTCTGACTCCCTGGTGGTGGGAGTATCCAATTGTGCACTACCATGCCTGGACCAAATGTGGGTTCTGAGGATCAAAGTCAGAACCTTGTGCTGACATGGTAAGCACTTTACCTTTGGCCAATAATTCAATTAGATGTAACCCAATTAGATGTACCAGTTCCCGGTAATGAAAGTTTCATTTGGTGAGCAGAGATATTTGGTGATTTCATTTAGATCACCTTCATATATGTATATATAATAAGAAGCTACTATAGTATTAGGTTTTCATACTACCCCTCACATGGCCCTTAATTTTAGCTGCCTTTCTCCACTTTCCCTCCCTCATCCTCTCAATTTGATCCTCCCACTGCAGTCATCTCAACATTCATCCATAACTATCTCCTTCCTAAGGAGATCTATATACACCCCCTCCCAGTTCCTTACTCTTCACCTAACCTCTGTGGTTTTGTGGGTTGTAGCTTGGTTACTTAAGTGCTAATAGATCCACATAAGTGAATAGATACCTTATTTGTCTTTTGGGTGTGGGTTACATCACTTGATAAGATTTTTTCTAATACCATCTTTTAACTACAAATTTCAACTATTGTTTTTTGACTGAGTAATACTCCATTGTATAAAAATATCACAATTTATTTATCCATTTGTCTGTTGAAGGACAAATGATCCATTGATCAAAGTGTCTGCTTTTGTGCCAATACCACTGTTTTTATTACTATTAGCTCTGTAGTACAACTTAAAATTGGGATAATAGAAGCTCAAGTAGGTTTTTTTTATTATTATTCAGGATTGGTTTTAGCTGTCCTGTGTGTGTGTGTGTGTGTGTGTGTGTGTGTGTGTGTGTGTGTGTATGTGTTTCCATATGAAGTTGAAAATTATCCTTTTAATATCTGTGAAAAATTGTGTTACAATTTTGATGGCGATTGTAATGAATCTATAAATTGCCTTTGATAGAATGGCCATTTTTACTATATTAATCCTACAAAATCATGAGCATGGGAGATCTTTCCAACTTATGATATCTCCAATTTCTCTCTTCAATGTCTTAAAAATTTTATGATACAAGTCTTTCAAATGTTTAATAGAATTACCCCAAGGTATTTTACGTTATTCCAAGATATTGTTAAAAGTGTTGTTTCCATGATTTCTTTCTAAGTGCATTTGTCATATGCGTCTAGGAGTGGTAGTGATTTTTTGTGAATTAATTTTCTATTCAATGAATTTGGTGAAAGTGTTTATCAGTAGTAGGAGTAGCTGTTGAAAATTGTACGCGACTTATATATACTATCGTATCATCTGCAAATAAATAAACTTTAACTTCTTCCTTTACAAATTTATCCTCTTGTTCTCCTTCAATTGTCTTATTCTTCCAGCAAAGATTGCTTCAACTACTGGAAATAGTGGACCACCTTGTCTTATTCCCAATTTTACTGGAATTGTATTGAATTTCTCTCCATTTCCATTGATGTTGATTATGGGCTTGCTTTAAACTGCTTTTATTATGTTGAGGTATGTCCCTTGTAGGTAAAATGTATTTCTAGGTATTGGTAGCAGACACATCTGAATAGACATAAGTAATGTAGGAGAATGTGAAGGGGGTGTCAACAGGACCTAGGGATGCAGGGTGACCTACCCAGCTCTCCTTAGTGTTCTGGAAATGTGGGTAGAGAGTGCAGAGAGGCAACAGAAGGTGATCTAATTGTATTTGGAAGAACTGAGGGAGAGGTGAAGATCTATAGTTAGTCTACCTGCTTCCATGACTGGAGTAGCCTTCAGGTTCCCAGGGAGTGCCAGCTGGAGTTGGAGGTTGGGATAAAGCAATGAATGATGAAAGGCAGTTATAAGGGGAGAGAACTGAATGAGCTACTTGATACGGAGGGGCAGAGAGCACCCTCAGCAAGTAGTCTGCTATAGAGCTTGGGATGAGACTTGGATCAGATTTGGAGGTAGATATGATGATCTGCAATTATCCCACCTGTTTCCCTCTTTGGAATGTCAAGGGAATCTCTTAACTGTGAAATATGTATGTGTATATATATATGGCTTGGAAAATACTTTACCATTTAAATAGGGAAGAATGGAGACATAGTGAGAAAATGATGGACTAAAACATGACCACACCAAAGCAAGGCAAACATCAAACCTTGAAACTCCAAGTATGCTGTATAGGGTTTGAGTTTCAAAAAGCTCATATGACTTCTCCAACTTTGTTGCCTATAACATGTAGGTATCTTGGTTGATATTCCATAGCTCTGGCATCTCCAACATCTGGATATCTTCACTTCAACCAATGATTCACTTTTTCAGGTTTATGCATTGGCCTCTCAGAGCCTCTTGAGAGTGACTCCAATACTGTTATGCACTCTCTGGCCTCCACAGCCCTCTAAAACCATGGAAGAAGAATGAATGACCCTGTCAATCCTGTATATTTCTTGTCTCCAAAACTTGTACCAAGTAGTTGCCACTGCCAAGTTCGGCTGCTAAATTAGAAAGGACACTGCCCCTGCTCCCACCTTCCACAGACCACAATGCATCAACTACTGTATACTGAAATAATAGGCTTTTATAAAATAATCAACCTTTTAGGCTTTTTCCTTCACAAGTTGGATGCTTGACTATATCAGGTCTTGCCCTCCAGAAACCTCTCCTGTTGTTCCTGTCCAGAGCTCTAGGCTCTTCTTTAATGACATTAAATTCTTTAACAATTATTTTGTTTTTCAGCACGATTTGGATGCAACATTAAGCTTTCTAGTGTTCTTTTCCTCTCCAAACTGCACATTTTTCTTTCTGCAGAACTGTTTGCGCTTTTTTTATTCTAGAGTTGATAATCATAACTAATAATAATTATTGGTGGCAAAGGAATCTCTATAGTGGGAGAGAAAGACAGGCATCAGCACCTGCAACAGGTCGAGTACCTGGCCCGCAGTACATCCTGGAACACCAGTTGAGACCCAAAATGGGAAAGTCCACCAGGGTGGTGCCTGCTTCCCTGTCTTTATGGAAACCTTGCTCACCAACATCTGTGAAATGGATAGGCTAAGAGCTTAAACATGCAAGCCTAAAGATGATTGGAATTTTTCCGACCTTGCCCACTCCTTTCGCTATAGCAAGCTTTACATAGGCTGATTGAAGTATCTCGTAAGCATGGACCAAACCCATTGGACCTCTCCCTTATCCATCACCCTGTTTCCTTTATGAAAGCCCTATTCTTTCACAATATGAAATCTATGAAACCTATTCTTTCACAATAAAGTAGATCTGCACCACGCGGCTGGTCTCCGGCGTTTGAGTTTTTTGGGCTAGTGACTTAGTCACCATCCTCCACCTCCGGGACAACACTGCTTCCACAAAGACTACAAATAACCAGAGACTCAATGTTATGCTATTTCAAAATTTCCTCTGACAAAATAGTCCATTTCTTTTAAAGTAAACCTTAGAACGTTCTCAGAAGCCAAATGGTGGTGGTGCACACTTTTAATTCCATTACTCAGCGGGAGGCGGTGGCCGGTGGATCTCTGTGAGAATGAGGCCAACCTGATATACAGAATGAGTTCCGATACAGTCAAAGTTACAAAAGAGAAACCCTGTCTCAGAAAAAAAAAAAGGAAAAAAGAAAAAGGAATAAAAGAAAAGAAAAGAAAAGAAAAGAAAAGAAAAGAAAAGAAAAGAAAAGAAAAGAAAAGAAAAGAAAAGAAAAAAAGAAGAAAGAAAGTTCTCAGGACATGGTAGCATGGACCAACATTCTTTACCAAAATGCCACATGAATTTCCTGTAGGCCTGCTCCTGATAGAATATTTGTTCATCTCAGAAACCTCATAACTTAGCCTGAGCTGTCTGTATTACTGCTATTATCCAGGCTCCTGCTAGGACAACCATTAAGCTCTTCTTACAGAAATAAAGTGATTTTCTAGTTCAAAGTACCAAAGTCTTCCAAATGTTTCTAAAACAACATGGTCAAGTTCTTTAAAGCAAAAAATACACTCTTGATTTATATCATAATTATTATTTTATTATGATAAAATACTCTGAAAAAAAAGCAACTAGAGGAGTAGAAGGTTTATTTTATTTACGGTTTTAGAGTGGTCGAATCTATAATGGAGGGAAAGCCATGATAGTATACGGATGGAAGGAGGGGGACTTGGGGGGAGAAGCAGAATGAAGCTTTCAGCTTTCAAAGCCTATCTCCAGTAATGAACTTTCTCCAGCATGGCTCAACCTCCTACATGTATCCATAACCTCCACAAACAGTGCCACTACCTGGAGACCAAGTGTTCAAATATACGAGCATATAGAGGAAAGTTTTCTTTCGAACTACCACAGGGGGAATTTATAATTGAAAACTAATCATTTAAAGAATACTGGGAATCTAACTTTGTTTAAATGCACTTATCTGATTTCACCAAGAAAGTTTGAGGAAAAAAAAATGGAATGGTAATTTCTTGCTCTTACTCTTGCATAAATAATAACATAAAGGAGTCAAGCACAGTGAATCTGAAGCTATTAAAAATACCTAGAATGCATGGATAATGAAGTAATAGTTTTATAAGAGGATTCCAGAGATAGATATATTTAGGATACTATGGCAAGACAAATATCTCATGCAGAAAGAGATTTAGTATTTGATGATTACTGGTTTTTGTAAACAAATCATACACATGTTTCTCCTCATGTGATTTTAGGAATAACCTTAAACATATAAATCTTGCTTATTCTATAGTGTATACCCTTTATTCCTTCTTCCTCTTCAATTTGTAACCTCATTCCTCTTCATATGCTAATAGTACATGTGAATTTTACTTCTCACTGATCTTTCATTACTTACTGAGCACTGCTTAAGCCTTTGTGGTAGAATTAGAAATCCCGAGAGAACACTTCCATTTCCTTTTCACATTTTGGTGTCTTGTCACAACCAACATATATTCTTTCATACATTACAGTCATTTCACTCCTTTTGAGAAGACAGAATTATTCTTATATCCTTATTAACATTGCAAGTAAGAACACGAAGGAAAGAAAGGACAAGGAAAATAAGATTGCAATTTGAGTTTTCACATTTGAAGTATTCTCCACCTTGTGCTTATTGTCATTTTGTAAGGAACTTTGCTTAGTGCATAGACTGTGCTTCCTAATAAAATTATTAAATGTTTATAGCAACCCTGATTTCTTCTAATGAATGTCCCTCATTCATTTCTCTCCCATTATTACTTTTTCTGTTATTTATTTATGTGAATTTCTGTTTTTAAATGAAGCTAGCCTACCATGAATCACTGTTCCCCAGTCTTTTCTGCTCCCTTTGTAAATGTGTGCTTAACACGGTATGTAATTACACTCTTTACCTCCTATTATTCACCTGCACCCCTGGTATTCTATTTGCCCATGTCCTACTTTAGAATTCTTAAGTTTCTATAAGCTTCTCATTGTGCCTAAAGCTCAAATCCATGATTTTTTTTTAATGAAAGTTTTTCCTTTTTTTGTCCAATCTGTTTCTCCAACAGCATTGCCTGGTAATTCTTTACAATGAGTAATAATAACTACCTCTTCAATTAGACTGATTTATTTTAATGAGCTGTAGCCATTTGTGAATGTTTAAGCTCTAGGGGAAAGGAAACCTTATAGTAGAACATCTTTTGTATATGTATATCACAGCTCTTCTAAACAGGCCCTCTTCTTTTCTCTCTTTCTTTACAAGATGATTTGCTATCTTTCTGAAAGGAATGATTTAAATTTGATAAATAAACATCTGTGACAGAATCCAGAAAATAAGCATTTGAGACAGAGAAAAAGAAAAGAACATTAAGGTTTGCTTATAACCTGCTATATATCCCAAGCTTGCCTTAAAGTTGTTACCTTTTTGTCCTTCCTCCTAAGTGCTGGATTTTATTAGAGGTATATACCATTGTGATCCATCCTGACTATAACACAGTATTTGATTTTAGATAAGATGCTATTTTATTTGTATTTTACCTTAGGTTTTTGCTCTGTATTGAATTCTTAATTAGTACTAACAGACAAACAACAAGGTAAAAGTGAATGGCAAATTTCTATGATATGAAAAGATGGGTAAGAATTGTGTATAATACTTTCCTATTAACAAGTAAGGTTCTATTTGATATTCAGGCATGGTAAAATTAGCAGTTTCAATAACTCTTGACCATTCTAATTGCCCCAATGTGTCTAGACCAATGCCTACACTTTATCAAAGAAAAATAACCCTATTCAAATAATCACACATTAAATATAGAAAGTCCAGTATTTGTTTATTATAAAAATTGCCTTGGACATAAGGACACTCCATCAAGACTGCAAATAAGCCTTACTTGCAGTTATGAATAAGAGATCCTATTTATTTTTACCATTATTTGTTTTATTACTAATAGTAGACTCTTTGTGACTACCCTCAAGAATGATAATAGCCAAGGAAGCAATCACTGTGAGAGGCACAGACTGTACATAACATTAGCATCGTCACCATGCATTAAATGTAATTGCTATAAATTATGGTTACCCTCAAAATAAAGTCTTTGTCCTAGTGTTCCAGAAGGAAGAGCAGATTTATCAAATAGTTTCTGCTTTGTAATGAAAGGCAATCATTAGCAATTTAGTTAGGTCACTTAAACTTATTTAATAGTCAAAAATGTTTAAGTCCCTTAGAGACTTTGTAGTTAATAGAATTAACCTATCGTGTAATTAGGCATGTCTGAATTAAAGGCCTTTTTCAATGATAATACCTACAATAGAAATATTCTCCAGGGAGAAAAAGATTAGTATTCACATTAGTGGTAAATTCATTATGAGAACCACATTTATTGTTTTGGTTTCTCATCCCTGAAGAATAAAAACTATCTAGATGTTCAGGTTTGCCCTTGATAGGTGATTGCTTGGTTTTCTCTATAACTCAATGACCAAATATTTTTACTATCATAAATCCATAATCTTAATTTTGGGGAAAACAATCATGTGTGTTGATTTTTTTACTGGACCTTTTGGAAATGATCCTGGTAAAAACAGTGGAGTAGGGCCTTGGTTAAAATCGGCAAGGGCATGATTAAGAAATCAACCAAATATGTGTAACCCTTCAAGCAGTTCTTGCAGACTTTTTTGTTTGTTTGTTTGTTTATTTTTTGTTTGTTTTGTTTTGTTTTGAGACAGTTTCTCTGTTGTAACTCTGTCTGTCCTGGAACTCACTCTGTAGACCAGGCTGGCCTCAAATTCACAGAGATCCACCTGCCTCTGCCTCCCTAGTGCTTGGATTAAAGGCATGTGCTACCACCATCTGGCTCATGCAGGACTTTTAGAAGATGGAGTTCAATATTCTTACCCAATATTCATTCTTGGAGGCAATATTCCTTCCTGGGACATAAGCAAATATCACTAAAAACAGACCATTTTAGCAGTGTAAATATTTGGGCTGACTGGAATTCAGTTGGTACAGAAACTAGTTGCTAGAGCATAGATTACTGCATTGAACTCAATAATATTTACAGATATGAAAGTGAAAGTACAAATAATCTCATAATCTTTTCTATGCACTTTGCCTTTCTAAGATTAAACATCATCAACAACTAACAAATGTCTTCATTTTACAAGTTATCTGTATCATGTTTGTCTGCCTGTCCTCTGAATTCTTGATACTAACTA